>JAOSBN010119968.1:20520-67100 GCA_027563595.1 Erythroxylum suave | reverse complement strand
TATTTATAGCGGGCCCAATTTGGTTATGGATTGGTATACATTAAATGACTATTTTAAATTATTGTTGAATATTTGTAATGATTGGAATGGTATACAAATTTAACACGGGCTCGATTATCTACTGTTTTTCGCGCGTATGAATGTTTTCAAAAAAATTGATACTGAGTTTACTGAGTGATGTAGCACGCTACCCTCGAGGGGCATGGATCCGGATATCACCATCGATGTCAGGTTCGGGTTACGCGGGAGTGGGGTGTTACACCATAGGTGGGAAAAACAGCCCGTCGGCATAATCGTTAGGCACGTTCGGTGGAAAAAATAGCCGATTGGCATGGTTGCTATGCATCTTCATGACAACACGTTGGGGTGCCTTGGGGGGCATAACAACACATCGGCACAGTCGTTAGGCAGCTTCGGTGTTCAAAATAGCACGTTGGACAAAACAGTCCGTTGCGCACCTTAAGTGAGAAAAACAACACGTTAGTGCACCTTTGGTGGGAAAAGCAGCCTGTTAGCTCGATCACTAGGCACCTTAGGTGGGAGAAACAACACATTGGTGCACCTTCTGTGGGCAAAATAGCCCGTTGATGTAGCTTTGGTGGGAAAAACAACTAGTTGGCATGGTGGCTAGGCACCTTTGGTAGGAAAAACAACCTATTTGGCACCTTCAGTGGGAAGAACAACACATTGATGCACCTTTTGTGGGCAAAATAGCCCATCGACATGGTCACTAGGCACCTTCGATGGGAAAAACAGCCTATCGGGCACCTTCGGATGGCAAAATAGCGCATTTGTGCACCTTTTGTGAGAAAACAACCAATCGGTACGGTATCTAGAAACCTTCGGTGGGAAAAATAGCTCGTTGGCACGGTGGCTAGGTAGCTTTGGTGGGAGAAACAGCTCGTTGGGCACCTTCGATGGAGAAAACAACAAATTGCACCTTGGGTGGGAAAAATAGCACGTTGGCACGGTAGCTAGGCACCTTTGATAGGAAAAACAACAAGTTGGTGCACCTTCTATGGGCTAAAGAACCCGTGGGCATGGTTGTTATGCATCTTTGGTGGCAAAAAAAACCCGTTGGGCACCTTTGGTGTGAAAAACAACACGTTGGTGCACGTTTAGTGGTGAAAATAGCCCTTCAATGTGGTCCCTAGGCACATTTAGTGGGAAAAATAGCACATTAGTGCACCTTCGGTGGGCAAAACAACCCGTCGACACGATCGTTAGGCACATTCCATAGAAAAAATAGAACGTTGGGCCGCCTTCGATGGGCAAAATAGCCCATTGGTACACGTTTACCGAGAAAAGAAGCCAGTTGGCATGGTTGATAGACACCTTCTGTGAAAAAACCAGCACATTGGTCACCTTTGGTGGGAAAAACAACACATCAGCATGGTCGCTAGGCACTTTCGATAGGGAAAAAAGCCCATTGGGCACCTTTGATGGGCTAAACAGCCTAAAGGTGCACTTTAGGTGGGAAAAACAACCCATAGGCACGGTCGCTAAAAAACTTCGGTGAGAAAAACAACCCGTTGGGCACCATATGCGAATAAAACAACATGTTGGTGCACCTTAAGTGGGCAAAACTGCCTGTGGACACGGTCAGAAGGCTCCTTTAGTGGGAAAATAGCCCGTTTGGCACCTTCGGTAGGAAAAACATCACGTTTGTGCACCTTTGGTATTCAAAATAGCCCATCGATAAGGTCGCTAGGTATTTTCAGCGGGATAAACAGCTCGTTGGGCACCATAGGAGGGAGAAACAACATGTTGGCGCACTTTTGGTGGACAAAATAGCTCATTGACACGGTCGCTAGGAACTTTCGGTGGGAAAAAAACAACACATTACTACACCTTTGGTGGAAAAAACAAATCCTCAACACAATCGCTAAGAACTTTCGATGGGAAAAAACAACACATTGGGCACCATAGGTGGGTAAAAGCAGCGCATTGATGCACCTTCAATGGGCAAAACAACCCATGGGTATGGTTGCTGGGTACTTTCGGTGGGAAACAGCCCGTTGGGTACCTTAGGTGGGAAAACAACACGTTAGTGCACCTTAGGTGGGCAAAACAGTGCATCAACACAATTGCTAGGCACCTTCGGTGGGAAAAACACCACGTTGGTGTGCCTTTGGTGGGACAAACAGCCCATGGGGACCTTCAGTAGGAAAAACAACACGTTGGTGCACCTTTGGTAGACAACACAACCCGTTAGTAGGGTCACTAGGTACCTTTAATCAGAAAAACTGCTCGTTGGTGCACCTTTGATGGGCAAGACAACCCATCGGTATGGTCGCTAAGCACTTTCGATGGGAAAAACACCCCGTTGGGCTCCTTAGGTGGGAAAACACCACGTTGGTGCACCTTAGGTGAACAAAACAGCTTGTCGACGGTCACTAGGCACCTTCGGTGGGAAAATCAACATGTTGGTGCATCTTCGATGGTCAAAACAGTCCGTTAGCATAGTCCTTAGGCACCTTAGGTGGGAAAAATAGCACGTTGGTGTGCCTTTGGTGGGAAAAACGCCCTGTTGGGTACCTTAGGTGGGAAAAGCAGCACCTCGGTGCAACTTTGGTGAATAAAACAGCCCATTGACATGGTCTATAGACACCTTCGATGGGAAAAACAACACGTGGGTTCACCTTTGGTGGGCAAAACAGCCAGTTGCACGATTGCTAGGCACTTTCGGTGGGAAAAATAGCTCATTGGTGCACCATCGGTGGGCAAAATAGCCCACGGGCATGATCGTTAGGCTCCTTCAGTAGGAAAAAAAGCCCCATGGGCACCTTCAGTGGAAAAAACGACCCGTTGGCATGGTCGCTAGACTCCTTCGATGGGAGAATAGCACGTTGGTGCACCTTTTATGGTCAAAATAGCCCGTCAGAATGGTTGCTAGGCACTTTCGATAGTAAAAATAGCTCATTGGGCACCTTATGTGGGAAAAACAACACTTTGGCGCACTTTTGGTAGGCAAAACCACCTATTAGAGCAGTTGCTAGGCACCTTCCGAGGGAAAAACAACACTTTGGTGTGCCTTCGGTGGGCAAAATAGTCGGTTGGCATGGTCGTTAGGCACCATCAGTCAGAAAAACATCCAGTTGGGCATCATCGGTGGGAAAATAGCACATTGGTGCATCTTAGATGGGAAAAACAGCCCATTGGTACGATTGCTAGGCTCTTTTGCTAGGAAAAACCATACGTTGGTACACACACCTTTGGTGTGAAAAATAGCTTGTTGGCATGATCGCTAGGCACCTTAGGTGGGAAAAATAGCCCATTGGGCACCTACTGTGGGAAAAATAGCACGTTGGTGCACCTTCAGTGGGCAAAACAACCCATCAACGATCGCTAGGCACTTTTGATGGAAAAAACAACCTGTTAGGCACCATAGGAGAGAAAAACAGAACATTGGAGCACCTTCAGTGGACAAAACAACCCGTCGGCACGATCACAAGGTACCTTTGGTGGGAAAAACAACATGTTAGTGGACTTTGGATGGGAAAAGTAGCCCGTTAGTGCACCTTCAGAGGGAAAAATAGCCTATCGGGCACCTTCGTTGGGAAAGACAACCCATTGGTCACCTTCTGTCGCTAGGCACCTTCGGTGGGCAACACAGCTAGTCAGTAGAGTTGCTAGGCACCATTGGTTAGAAAAATAGCTCGTTGGCGCACCTTCAGTGGGCAAAACAGCCCGTCGGTATGGTCACTAGGCACTTTTGATGGGAAAAACACCCCGTTGGGCACCTTAGCTAGGAAAAACAACACGTTGATGCACCTTCAGTGAGCCCGTCGACACAGTCACTAGGCACCTTCGGTGGAAAAATTAGCACATGGGTGCACCTTCGGTGGGCAATAGAGTCTGTTGGCATAGTCGCTAAGCACCATAGGTGGAAAAACACCACCTTGGTGAGCCTTTGGTGGGAAAAACACCTTGTTGGCACAATTTCTAGGCACTTTCGGTGAGAAAAACAACACATTGGTGCACATTTGGTGGGAAAAAAAACTAGTTGGCATGGTGTTCCTTCGGTGGGCAAAACAACACTTTAGGCAAAGCAGCCCGTTGGGAATCTTAGGTGGAGAAAACAACATGTTGGTACACCTTCGGTGGGCAAAACATCCCATCGACATGGTCACTAGTCACCTTCGGTGGGAAAAACAACACATTGGTGCACCTTCAGTGGGCAAAATAACCTGTTGGCACAGTCGCTAACACGTTCGATGAGAAAAACAGCACGTTGGTGTACCTTTGGTTGAAAAAATAGCCCACTAGTGCACCTTCGGTAGGGAAAACAACCGATTGGCATGGTGGCTAGGCACCTTCGATGGGAAAAACATCCAATTGGGCACTTTCAGTGAGAAAAACAGCATGTTGGTGCACCTTTGGTCAGAAAAATAGCACGTCGTTATGGTCACTAGGCACTTTCGGTGGGAAAAACAGCCCGTTGGGCACCTTAGGTGGGAAAAATAGCAGGTTGGTGCACCTTTGGTAGGTAAAACAGCCCATCAGAACGGTCACTAGGCACTTTAGGTGAGAAAATCTGCTCATTGGGAACCATAGGTGGGAAAAACAGCTCGTCAGCACAGTCGTTAGGCATGTTTAGTAGGAAAAATAGCCTGATGGCGTAGTTGCTATGCATCTTCGATGGGAAAAACAACACGTTGGTGCATCTTTGGTGGGTATAATAGCACGTCGGCAAGGTTGCTAGGCAACTTCAGTGGGCAAAATAGGACATTGGGCAAAACAGCCCGTTGGGCACCTTAGGTGAGAAAAACAGCACGTTAGTGCACCTTTGGTGGGAAAAGTAGCCCGTTGGCTCAGTCACTAGGCACCTGAGGTGGGAGAAATAGCACATTGGTGCACCTTCCATGGGCAAAACAACTCGTTGATGCAGCTTTGGTGGGAAAAACAACCAGTTGGCATGGTGGCTAGGCACCTTTGGTGGGAGAAACACCCCATTTGGCACCTTCGGTGGGAAGAACAACACATTGGTGCACCTTCTGTGGGCAAAATAGCCCTTCGACACGGTCACTAGGCACCTTGGGTGGGAAAAACATCTTGTCAGGCACCTTTGGATGTGAAAACAACACATTTGTGCACCTTTGGTGAGAAAACAACCAATCGGCACAATATCCAGGAATCTTTAGGGGAAAAATAGCCCGTTGGCATGGTGACTAGGTAGCTTTTGTGGGACAAACAGCACGTTGGGCACCTTCAGTGGAGAAAATAGCACATGGTGCACCTTTGATGGGAAAAACAACACATTGACATGGTCGCTAGGCACCTTTGAGAGGAAAAAAATAGGCTGGTGTAACTTTGATGGGCGAAAGAACCCGTGGGCACGGTTGTTATGCATCTTTGATGGGAAAAACAACCCATTGGGCACCTTTGGTGTGATAAATAGCACATTAGTGCACCTTCGACGGTTAAAATAGGCACGCTTTCTAAGAAACTTTGGTGGGAAAAATAGCCCGTTGGGCACCATATGTGGGAAAAAGGCACGTTGGAGCAACTTCGGTGGGTAAAACTACCTGTGGGCACGGTCACTAGGCTCCTTTAGTGGGAAAACATCCCATTTGGCACCTTGGGTGGGAAAAACATCACGTTTGTGCACCTTCGATGGGCAAAACATCCCATCGATAAGGTCGCTAGGTACTTTCAGTGGGAAAAATAGCCCGTTGGGCACTATAGGCGGGAGAAACAACAAGTTGGTGCACCTTCGGTAGACAAAACAGCCAATCGACACGATCGCTAGGAACCTTCGATGGGAAAAAAAAGGTTGGTGCACCTTCAGTGGGCAAAACAACACGTCGACATGGTCGCTAGGCACCTTTGGTGGGAAAACAGCCTGTTGGCACGATCGCTAAGCACCTTCGGTGGGCAAAACAATCCATTAGCATGGTTGCTAGGCACCTTCGATGGGAAAAAAACCCGTTGGTGCACCTACGGTGGGCAAAATAGCTAGTGGGCGGGGTCGTTAGGCACCTTCAGATGGGAAAAACAACAAGGTGGTGCACCCTTGGTGGGTAAATAGCCTGTTGGGCATCTTATGTGGGAAAAAGAGCATGTTGGTGCACCTTCGGTGGGAAAAACAACCCATTGGCATAGTCGCTAGGCAACTTCAGTGAGAAAAGGAGCACGTTAGTGCACCTTCGGTAGGCAAAACAACTTGTTGATGCACCTTCGGTGGTAAAAACAACCAGTTGGCACGGTGGCTTGGCACCTTTAGTGGGAAAAATAGCCCACTAGGCATCTTCGGTAGGAAAAATAGCACGTTGGCGCACCTTCTGTGGGTAAAACAACCCATTGGCACGTCCATAGGCACCTTCGGTGGGAAAAATAGCATGTTGGTGCACCTTTGGTGAGCAAAATAGCGCGTCTGTATGGTTGTTGGCCACCATAGGTAGGAAAAACAACACGTTGGTGCTCCTTTGGTGAGTAAAACAACCCGTTGGCTAGGTCATTAGGCACCTTCGATGGGAAAAATAGCCAGTCGGGCACCTTCAATGGGCAAAATAGCACATTGGTGCATCTTCGGTGGGCAAAACAACCAATCGGCACAGGCACCTTTGGTGGGCAAAATAGAATGTTGGTGCACCTTCGATGAGCAAAATAGCCCGTTCGTGCATCTTCAGTGGGAAAAACAGCCAGTTGCCACGACCGCTAGACACCTTCGGTGGAAAAAGCAACCCATCAGTATGGTCGTCAGGCACTTTTGAGGGGGAAAACAACCCATTGGGCACCTTTGGTGGACAAAATAGCATGAAGGTGCACCATAGGTGGGAAAAACCACCCATGGGCACAGTTGCTAAGAACCTTCAGAGGGAAAAATAGCCCATTGGGCGACTTCATTGGGAAAAACAACAAGTTCGTGCACATTGGTTGGAAAAATAGCCTGTTGGGGGGAAAAAGAACCCATTGGGAACCTTACGTGGGATAAACAACACACTGGGGACCTTAGGTGGGATAAACAGCACATTGGTGCATCTTCAGTGGGGAAAAACAGCTTGTTGTTGCACCTTCGATGGGTAAAATAGCTCGTGGGCTCAGTCATTAAGCATCTTCGGCGGGAAAAAGAACATGTTGGTTCACCTTCGTTGGGCAACATGGCCCGTCAGCAAGGTCGTTGGGCACCTTCGATGGGAAAAACAGCCCATCGGTGGACCGTTGGTGGGTAAAACATCCAGTCGATATGGTTGCTATGTACTTTCGGTGGGAAAAACAGCCCGTTGGGCATAATAGGTAGGAAAAACAACAAGTTGGTGCACTTTTGATGGGCAAAACAGCTCGTTGGAATGATCGCTAGGCACCTTAGGTGGGAAAAATAGCCTATTAGGAACCTTCAGTATGTTGGCGCACCTTTGATTGGATAAGCAACCCATCGTTGGTCGCTAGGCACTTTCGACGGGAAAAATAGCCCGTTGGGCACCGTAAGAGGGAAAAACAACACATTGGAGCACCTTCGTTGGGCAAAACAGCCTGTCGGCATAGTCACTAGGTACCTTCGGTGGGAAAAACAGCATGTTGGTGCACTTTCAGTGGGAAAAGTAGCACGTTAGTGCACCTTCAAAAGGAAAAACAGCTCATTGGGCACCTTTGTTAGGAAAGACAACCCATTGATCAACTTCGGTCGCTAGGTACTTTCGATGGGAAAAATAGCCCACTGGGCACCTTCGGTGGGAAAAGCAACTCATTAGGCACCTTTGGAGAGAGAAACAACCCATTTGGGACCTTCGGTGGGAAAAACGGCAAGGCAAGACAGCCCGTTGGCATGGTCATTAGGCACCTTTGGTGGGAAAGACAACACATTGATGTACCTTCGTTGGGCATGACAGCCTGTTAGGATAGTCATTAGGCACCTTTGGTGGGAAAGACAACACGTTGATGCACCTTCGTTGGGCATGACAGCTTGTCAGGATAGTCATTAGGCACCTTCGGTGGGAAAGACAGCACGTTAGTGCACCGTCGATAGGCAAAACAGCCTATCGGTATGGTCGCTATGCACTTTTGGTGGGAAAAACAGCCAATTAGGCACCATAAGTGAGAAAAACAGCACGTTGGTGCACCTTTGGTAGGCAACACAACCTATCCACACGGTCGCTATGCACCTTCGGTGGGAAAAACAACACGTTGGTGCACCTTCAGTTGACAAAACAGCTCGTGGTGCACCTTCGGTAGGAAAAATAACTAATTGGGATGGTGGCTAGGCATCTTCGGTGGGAAAATCAACCCATTGGGTAACTTTGGTGGGAAAATCAACACGTTGGTACACCTTCAGTGGGCTAAATAGCCAATTGATGCACCTTCTATGGGAAAAATAGCACCTTGGGGAACCTTGGGTGGGCAAAACAGCCCATTGGCAAGGTTGCTAGGCACTTTTGGTGGGAAAAATAGCTCGTTAGGCACCTTAGGTGGGAAAATAGCATATTGGTGCACCTTCGATGGGCAAAACAGTACGTCCGTATGATTGCTGGGCACCTAAGGTGGAAAAAAACAACACGTTGGTACATCTTCAGTGGGCAAAAGAGCCCTTTGGCTTGATCGCTAGGCACCTTCGATCAGAAAAACAACCTGTTGGGCAACTTCGGTGGGCAAAACAACACACTGGTGCACCTTCAGTGGGCAAAACAGTCAATCGGTATAGGCACCTTCGGTGAGCAAAATAGCACATTGGTGCACCTTCGGTTGGCAAAGCAGAATGTTGGTGCACCTTCAATGTGCAAAACAACCTGTTGGTGCACCTTTGGTGGGAAAAAAAGTCAGTTGACGCAATCGCTAGACAACTTGGGTGGGAAAAACAGCCCATAGGTCACCTTTGGTGTGAAAAACAGTCCGTTGGTATGGTCACTGGGAACTTTTGGTTGGAAAAATAGCTCGTTGGGCACCTTTGGTGGGCAAAATAGCACAAAGGTGCATCTTATATGGGAAAAACAGCCTGTGGGCACGATTGGTAAGAACCTTTAATGGGAAAAACAGCCCATTGGTGAACCTTGGTTGGGCAAAACAAGCTGTTGGGATGGTCACTAGGTGCTTTCTATGGAAAAACAACCCGTTGGGCACCTTTGGTGTGCTAAACAACAAGAAGGTGCACCTTAGGTGGGAAAGATAGCCCGTGGGCATAGTCACTAAGAACCTTGGTTGGGCACCATAGGTGGGAGAAACAACAGGTTGGTGTACCTCTGGTGGGAAAAATAGCCCATTAGCATGGTAGTTAAAAACCTTCAATGGGAAAAACAACACGTTGGTACACCTTTGTTAGCAAAAACATCCCATTGGCACAGTCGCTAGGCACCTTCGGTGGGAAAAACAACACGTTGGTGCGCAAGGTTGGGAAAAACAACCCATTACCATAGTCGCTAGGCACCTTCGGTCGAAAAAACAACACGTTAGGGGACCTTTGCCTGGTAAAATACCTCGTGCGCACGGTTGCTAGGCACCTTCGATGGGAATGTTGGAGCACCTTCAATGGGAAAAACAACCAGTTGGCATAGTGGCTAGGCATCTTCGATGGGAAAAACAACATGTTGGTACACCTTCGTTGGGCAAAACAACACATTGGTTCGGTTACTAGGTATCTTCGGTGGGAAAAACAGCACATTGGTGCACCTTTGGTGGGAGAAATAGGTCGTCAGCACGATCACTAGGAACTTTTGGTGGGAAAAAATAGCACGTTGGGTGCCATAGGCAGGTAAAAATAGCACATTGGTGCACCTTCAATGGGCAAAACAGCCCGTGGGTGTGGTTGCTGGACACTTTCGATGAGAAAAATAGCTCGTTAGGCACCTTAGGAGGGAAAAATAGCACGTTGGTGCACCTTGGGTGGGCAAAATAGTGCATCAGCACGATCATTAGGCACCTTCGGTGGGAAAAACACCATGTTGGTGCGCCTTTGGTCGGAAAAACACCCCGTGGGGACCTTCGGTAGAAAAAATAGCACATTGGTGCACCTTCGGTGGACAGCAAAGCCTGTCAACAAGGTCGCTAGGCAACTTCGGTTAGAAAAATAACCCATTGTGCACCTTCGATGGGTAAAACAACTCGTCGATATGGTCGCTAAGCACTTTTGGTGGGAAAAATAGCTCGTTGGGCACCTTAGGTGGGAAAAATAGCACTTTGGCACACTTTTAATAGGCAAAACCACCCATTGGAGAGATTTCTAGGCACTTTTGGGGGGAAAAACAAAACGTTGGTGCACTTTCAGTGGGTAAAACAGCCAGTTGTCATGGTCGTTAGGCACCTTCGGTTAGAAAAACAGCCTGTTGGTCACCATTGATGGGAAAAACAACACATTGGTGCATCTTTGATGGGTAAAACAACCTATTGGCGCTATTGTTACGCTCTTTTGGTAGGAAAAACTACACGTTGGTGCACCTTTGGTGTGAAAAATAGCCCGTTAGCATGATCGCTAGGCACCTTAGGTGGGAAAAACAGCCCACTGGGCACCTTCAGTAGGAAAAACAACATGTTGGTTCCGCTTCGGTGGGCAAAACAGCCCATCAACGGTCGCTAGGCACTTTCGATGGAAAAAACAACCCATTAGGAACCTTAAGAGGGAAAAACATAACATTGGAGCCTCTTCGGTGGGCAAAACAGCTCGTCAACACTGCCCCAAGCTACCTTCGGTGCTAAAAATAGCATGTTGGTGCACTTTCTATGGGAAAAATAGCTCGTTAGTGCACCTTTAGAGGGAAAAACAACCCTTTGGGCACCTCCGTTGGGAAAGACAACCCATTGGTCACCTCCGTTGGGAAAGACAACCCATTGGTCACCTTCAGCCGCTAGGTACCTTTGGTGGGAAAAACAGTCCATTGGGCACCTTCAGTGGGAAAAACAACCCATTAGGAACTTTCGGTGAGAAAAACAACCCATTGATCACCTTGGTAGGGAAAACAGGCCTTTGGTGCAACTTCATTTGGCAAGACAGCCTCTCGGCACAGTCGTTAGGCACCTTCGGTGGGAAAGACAGCACGTTGTTGCACCGTCAGTGGTCACTATGCACTTTCGATGGGAAAAACAGTCCGTTAGCCACCATAAGTGGGAATAACAACACGATGGTGCACCTTTAGTGGGCAAAACAACCCATCGGGACAGTCGCTAGGCACCTTCGGTGGGAAAAATAGCACGTTGAGCATGTTCAGTAGGAAAAATAGCATGTTGGTGCACCTTTGGTGGGCAACATAGCCAGTTAGCAGAGTCGTTACACACCATCGGTCAGAAAAACAGCCTGTTAGGGAACCTTTAGTTAGCAAAACAGCCCGTCGGTATGGTCGCTAGGCACTTTCAGTGGGAAAACACCCCGTTGGGCACCTTAGGTGGGAAAAACAGCACATTGATTCACCTTCAGTGAGCAAAACAAACCATCGACACGGTCACTAGGCACTTTTGGTAGAAAAATCAGCACGTGGGTGCATCGTCAGTGGGCAAAAGAGTCCTTTGGTACAGTCGCTAGGCACCATAGGTGGAAAAACAGCATGTTGGTGAGCCTTTGGTGTGAAAAACACCCTGTTGGGCACCTTAGGTGGGAAAAACAGCACGTTCATGCAACTTTGGTGGACAAAATAGCCCATCCACATGGTCGCTAGACACCTTCTGTGGGAAAAACAACACATTGGCGCACCTTTGGTGGGCAAAACAGCCAGATGGCAAGATTTCTAGGCACTTTCTGTTGGAAAAATAGCACGTTCCTGCACTATCGGTGGGCAAATGGCCCATGGGCATGGTTGCTAGGCACCTTTGGTGCGAAAAATAGCCCGTTGGGCTCCTTCGGTGGGAAAAGCAGCACGTTTGATGGGAAAAATAGCATGTTGGCATGGTCGCTAGGCTCCTTCGATGGGAAAATAGCTCATATTGGTGGTCAAAATAGCTAGTCAATATGGTCACTAGGCATTTTCAGTGGGAAAAACTCGTTGGACACCTTAGGTGAGAAAAGCAGCACTTTGGTACACCTTTGGTGGGCAAAATTGCACATTGACGTAGTTGCTAGGCACGTTCGAGGGGAAAAACAACATGTTGGTGCACCTTCAGTGGGCAAAACAGCTGGTTTCCATAGTCGCTAGGCACCTTCGGTGGGAAAAACAGCCCATTGGGCACCTTTGGTGGGAAAAACAGCCCATTGGGCACCTTCGGTGGGAAAAAAAGCATGTTGGTGCGCCTTTAGTTGGCAAAACAGCAAGTTGGTACACCTTCGGTGGGCAAAACAGCCCGTCAATATGGTCGCTATGTAGTTTTGATGGAAAAACAACCCGTTGGGCACCATAGTTGGGGAAAACAGTGCGTTGGAGCACCTTTGGTGGGAAAAATAGCATGTTGGTGGACTTTTGGTGGGAAAAGTAGTCCGTTAGTGCACTTTTGGTGGGAAAAACAACCCATTGGGTAGCTTCAGCGAAAAAATAGCTGGTTGTGCAACTTTGGTGGAAAAAATAACACGTTGGTGCACCTTCGATGGGTAAAATAGCTCATGGGTCCAGTTGCTACGCACCTTCGATGGGAAAAATTACCCATTGGAGCACCTTCATTGGGCAAAACGAACCGTCGGCACAGTCACTAGGCACCTTCGGTGAAAAAAATAGCACATTGGTCCACCTTCAAAGGGAAAAGTAGCCAATTGGTGCACCTTCGATGGGAAATACAACCAATTGACACAGTGGCTAGGCATCTTAGGTGAGAAAAATAGCCCGTTGGGCACCTTCGGTGGCAAAAAAAGCACGTTGGTGCACCTTCAGTTGGCAAAACAACAGTTGGTGCACCTTCCATGGGAAAAATAGCACGTCAGTATGGTCGCTATGCACTTTCGATGGGAAAAACGGCCCGTTGGGCACCATAAGTTGGAAAAACAACACGTTGGAGCACATTCAGTTGGCCAAACAACACATCGGCAGGGTCGCTAGGCACCTTCGGTGGGGAAAACATCTGGTTGGCATGGTGGCTAGGAACCTTCAATGGGAAAAACAACCCATTGGGCACCATTGGTGGAAAAAAACATGTGATGCCCCTTTAATAGGCAAAATAGCTAGTAGGTGCACTTTCGGTGGGAAAAATAGCACGTCAGTATGGTCGCTATGCACTTTCGATGGGAAAAACAGCCCGTTGGGCACCATAAGTTGGAAAAACAGCACGTTGGAGCACATTCAGTTGGCCAAACAACACATCAGCAGGGTCGCTAGGCACCTTTGGTGGGGAAAACATCTGGTTGGCATGGTGGCTAGGAACCTCCAATGGGAAAAACAACCCGATGGGCACCTTTGATGAAAAAAAAAGCATGTGATGCCCCTTCAATAGGCAAAATAGCTAGTTGGTGCACCTTCGGTGGGAAAAATAACCAGTTGGCACAGTCGCTAGGCATTTTCGATGGGGAAAACAACACGTTGATAAGCCTTTGATGGGAAAAATAGCCCTTTGGTGCACCGTTGTTATAGAAAATAGCCAATTGGCATGGTCGCTAGTTAACGTTGGTAGGAAAATAGCTCGTTGGTGCACCTTCATTGGGCAAAACAACCCATTGGGAACCTTCATTGGGAAAGACAGCACATTGGGTAGCTTCGGTTTCTAGGTACCTTCGGTGGGAAAAACAACCCTTTAGGCATCTTCGGTGAGAAAAACAAGTCATTGGGCACCTTCGGTGGGAAAAATAGCCTGTTAGCATGGTCGCTAGGCACCTTCTATGAGAAAAACAACCCGTTGTGCAACTTTAGTGGGAAAAATAACATGTTGGTGTACCCTCGGTGGGTAAAACAACTCTTAGGCCCAATCGCTAGGCACCTTCGATGGGAGAAACAACACGTTGACGCACCTTTAGTGGGAAAAATAGTCTGTTGGTGCACCTTCATTGGGCAAAACGGCCCCTCTACACGGTCGCTAGGCACCTTTGGTGGGAAAAATAGCTCGTTGGTACACCTTTAGTGGGCAAAACAGTCCGTCAGTATGGTCGCTATGCACTTTCAGTGGGAAAAATAGCACATTGGGCACCATAGGTGGGAAAAACAGCACGTTGGCGCACCTTCAACTGGAAAAGCAGCACGTTGGTGTACCTTCTATGGGTAAATAGCTCGTGGGCATGGTCGCTAGGGACCTTTAGAGGGAAAAACAACCCGTTAGGCATCTTCGGTGGAAAAAATAGCACATTGGAGCACCTTCGGTGGGCAAAACGGCCCTTTAGCACGATTGCAAGGCACCTTCGATGGGAAAAATAGTACATTGGTGCACCTTTGATGGCCAAAACAACTCATCGGTATGGTGCCTAGGCACTTTCAGTGGGAAAAATAGCCCGTTGGCACCTTAGGTGGTAAAAACAGCATGTTGAAGCATCTTCGGTGGGCAAAACAGTCCGTTGGTAGGGTCGCTAGGCACTTTCAGTGGGGAAAAATAGTCCGTTGGGCACCATAGGAGGGAAAATCAACTCATTGGTGGGCCTTTGGTGGGCAAGGCAGCCCGTTAGCACGGTCGGTAGGTGCCTTTGGAAGGAAAAATAGGACGTTAATACACCTTCGATGGGCAAAACAGCCCATCGGTATGGTCACTAGGTTCTTTCGGTGGGAAAAACAACTCAATGGGCACCATAGTTGGGAAAAAAAGCACGTTGGTACACCTTCTATAGGTAAACTACTCGTGGGCATAGTCGCTAGGGACCTTCAAAGGGAAAAACAGCCCATTGGGCATCTTTGGTGGAAAAAATAGCACATTGGAGCACCCTCGGTGGGCAAAACGACCCTTTAGCACGGTTACAAGTCACCTTCGGCAGGAAAAACAGCACGTTGGTGCACCTGCGATGGCCAAAACAGCCCATCGGTATGGTGCCTAGGCACTTTCGGTGGGAAAAACAACCCATTGGCACCTTAGGTGGGAAAAACAGCACATTGAAGCACCTTCGGTAGGCAAAATAGTCCATTGGTAGGGTCGTTAGGCACTTTCAGTGGGAAAAAATAGCCCATTGGGCACCATAGGAGGGAAAAACAACTCATTGGTTCACCTTTGGTGGGCAAGATAGCCCGTTAACACGGTCGCTAGGTGCCTTTGGAGGGAAAAATAGGACGTTGGTGCACCTTCGATGGGCAAAATAGCCTGTCGGTATGATCGCTAGGCTTTTTCAGTGGGAAAAATAACTCATTGGGCACATAGGTGGGAAAAATAGCACGTTGATGCTCCTTCGGTGTGTAAAATAGCTCGTTGGGACAATCACCAGGCACCTTCGCTGGGAAAACACAACACATTGGTGCAACTTCGATGGGCCAAACAACTAGTGGGCACAGTTGCTAGGCAACTTTGGTAGGAAAAACAACCCGTTGGGCATAGTCGGTGGAAAAAATAGCACGTTGGTGCACCTTCGCTAGGCAAAATCGCCCATTTGCAAGGTCACTAGGCTCCTTTGGTGGGAAAAACAGCACATTGTTGCATCTTCAGTGGCTAAAACAACTCTTAGATTCGATCGCTAGGCTCCTTCGATGGGAAAACAACACGTTGATGAACCTTCAGTGGGAAAAACAGCCCGTTGGTGCACCTTTCCTGGGCAAAACGGCCTGTCGACACAATCGCTTGGCACCTTTGGTGGAAAAAACAGCACGTTGGTGCACCTTCGGTGGGTAAAATAGCCTGTCAATAGGATTACTATGCACTTTCAGTGGGAAAACAGCCATTGCACACCATAGGAGGGAAAAACAGCACATTGCACCACCTTCTGTGGCAAAACAAGTTATTGGTGCACCTTTGGTGGGAAAAACAACCAGTTGGCACAGTTGCTAGGCACCTTTGGTGGGAAAAAAACCCATTGGGCACCTTCCTTGGGAAAAAAGCTTGTTGATGCACCTTTAGTGCGCAAGACAGCTAGTTGGTCATGATCGCTAGGCACTTTAGGTGATGCACCTTCGGTGGAAAAAATAGCCTGTTGGTGCATCTTCGTTGGGCAAAATGACCCATTAGAATGGTCACCAGGTAACTTTAGTAGGAAAAATAGCACGTTGGTGCACCTTAGGTGGGTAAAACAACTTGTCGATGATATGGTTGCTATGCACTTTTGGTGGGAAAAACAACCCGTCGGTATGGTCGCTAGGCACTTTCGATGGGAAAAACAACCTGTTCGGCATCTAGGTGTGAAAAACAACACGATGATGCTCCTTCGGTGGGCAAAACGGGTCGTTGGCACGGTCACTAGGCTCCTTTAGTGGAAAAACACAGCACGTTGGTGCAACCTCAATGGGCAAAAGATCTAGTGGGCACGGCCGCTAGGCACCTTCAGTGGCAAAAACAGCCCGTTGGGCAAATTCGGTTGAAAAAATAGCACGGTGGTGAATCTTCTGTGGGCAAAATTGTCCCTCAGTAGGGTTACTATGCACTTTTGATGGGAGAAAAAGCTTGTTGGGCACCATAGGTTGGAAAAACATGTTGGAGCACCTTCGGTGGACAAAACAGCCCGTTGGCATAGTCGCTAGGCACCTTCGGTGGGAAAAATAACATGTTGGTGCACCTTCAATGGGAAAAATAGCCCGTTGGTGCAATTTTTGTGGGAAAAACAACCAACTGACACGGTGGCTAGGCATATTCGGTGGGAAAAACAGCCCAACGGGCACCTTTGGTGGGAAAAAAAAGCACATTGGTGCAACTTCAGCTGGCAAAATAGCCAATTGGTGCACCTTTGGTGGGCAAAATGACAGGTTAGTATGGTCGCTATGCACTTTTGATGGGAAAAACAACCTATTAGGGACCATAGGTGGGAAAAACATCACGTTGGAGCACATTCGGTAGGCAAAAGAGCACGTCGACATGGTTACTAGGCACCTTCGGTGGGAAAAACAACACGTTGGTGCACCTTGAGTAGGTAAAACAACCCGTTAGTGCTCCTTCAGTGGGAAAAACAACCAGCTAGCATGGTGGCTAGGCACCTTCAATGGGAAAAACAACCCATTGGGCACCATCGGTGGTAAAAAAGGAATGTTGGTGCACCTTTAGTGGGCCAAACAGCCAGTTGGTGCACCTTTGGTAGGAGAAACAACTAGTTGGCACAGTTGCTAGGCACTTTTGGTGGGGAAAACAACATATTGATGCACATTTAGTGGGAAAATAGCCCGTTGCTGCACCTTCTTTGGATAAAATGGGTCATCGGTATGGACGCTAGGCACCTTCTGTGGCAAAAATAACATGTTGGTGCACCTTCGTTGGGCAAAACAGCCCGTTGGTATGGTCTCTATACACTTTCGGTGGCAAAAATAGCCCATTAGTGCACCTTCGGTGGGAAAAATTGCCTATTGGCCACCTTCGTTGGGAAAGACAACCCATTGGGCAACTTCGGTCGCTAGGTACCTTCGATGGGAAAGACAACACATTGGGTAACTTCGGTTGAAAAAATAGCCCATTGTGCACCTTCGATGAGAAAAACAACTCATAGACCCAGTTTCTAGGCACCTTTTGTGGGCAAAATAGCCTGTCAGTCAGGTCGCTAGGCACCTTCGACCAGAAAAACAACCCGATGGTGCACCTTCTGTGGGTAAAACAACTCATGGACATGGTCACTAGGGACCTTTAGAGGGGAAAATAGCCTGTTGGGCACCTTTGGTTGGAAAAACAGCATGTTGGAGCACCTTCGATGGGCAAAATAGCCCTTCAGCACGACCGCAAGGCACCTTTGGTTGGAAAAACAGCACGTTGGTGCACCTTTGATGGCCAAAACAGCCCATCGATAAGGTCGCTAGGCACTTTCAGTAGGAAAAATAACTTGTTGGGCAGCATAGGAGGGAAAAATAGCATGTTAGGCACCATAGGTCAAAAAAACAACCTGTTGGTGCACCTTTGGTGGGCAAGACAGCCCATTAGCATGGTCACCAGGCCCCTTTGGAGGGAAAAACAGCACGTTGGTGCACCTTGATAGGAAAAATAGCCCGTCAATATGGTCGCTATGCACTTTCAGTGGGGAAAATAACTCGTTGGGCACCTAGGTGGGAAAAATAACACATTGATGCTCCTTTGATGGGCAAAACAGCCTAATAGAATGGTCGGCAGGCACCTTTGCTGGGAAACACACAGAACATTGGTGCAACTTCGATGGGCCAAATAACCAGTGGGCACAGTTGCTAGGCGCCTTCGGTGGGAAAAACAACCCATTGGGCACATTCGGTGGAAGTAATAGTATGTTAGTGCACCTTTACTAGGCAAAATTGCCCGTTCGTATGGTCACTAGGTTGCTTCAGTGGGAAAAATAGCACATTGGTGAACCATGGGTGCCCATTGGCACTGTCGCTAGGCATCTTCGGTGGGAAAAATAGCCCGTTGTGCAAATTCGGCGGGAAAAACAATACATTGGTACTCCTTCAGTGGCTAAAGTAGCTCCTCGACCCAGCCGCTAGGCTCCTTCAGTGGGAAAACAATACATTGGTGCACCTTTGATGGGAAAAACATCCCGTTTGTGCACCTTCATTGGGCAAAACAGCTCGTCAGCACAGTTGCTAGACACCTTCAATCGAAAAAACAGCAAGTTGGTGCACCTTTGGTGGGAAAAATAGTCCATCTATATGGTCGCTTTGCACTTTCGGTAGGGAAAATAGCCCATTGGCCACCATAGGAGGGAAAAACAGTACATTGGAGCACCTTCTGTGGTCAAAAATGCCCGTCAGCACGGTCGCTAAGCATCTTCGGTGGATAAAATAGCACATTGGTTCACCTTCAATAGGAAAAACATCCGTTGGTGCACCTTTGGTGGACAAAATAGCCCATTAGCACCGATGCTAGGCACCTTCGGAGGGAACAACAACACATTGGAGCACCTTCGATGGCCAAAACAGCCTATCGGTATGGTTGCTAGGCACTTTCGGTGGGAAAAATAGCCCCTTGAGCACCTAGGTGGGAAAAACAGCACGTTGATGCTACTTCAGTGGGCAAAACAAGCCGTTGGCACGGTCGCTAGGCTCCTTCAGTGGAAAACACAGTACCAAAGTGCAACCTCGATGGGCAAAACAACCAGTGGGCACAGCCGCTAGGCACCTTCAGTGGGAAAAACAGACCATTGGGTATATTCGGTGGGCAAAACAGCCCATTGGTATGGTTGCTATGCACTTTTAGTAGGAAAAAAGCCCGTTGGGCACCATAGGTTGGAAAAACAGCATGTTGGAGCACCTTCGGTAGACAAAACAGCCCGTCGGCATGGTCACTAGGCACCTTCGATTGGAAAAACAACACATTGGTGCACCTTCAATGGGTAAAACAACCTGTTGGTGCACCTTCAGTGGGAAAAACAACCAATTGACACAGTGGCTAGGCACCTTCGATGGGCAAAACAGCTCGATGGGCACCTTTGGTGGAAAAAAATGGACATTGGTGCACTTTTAGTTGGCAAAACAGCCAGTTGGTGCACCTTCGGTAGGCAAAATAGCACATCAGTATGGTCGCTATGCACTTTTGATGGGAAAAATAGCCCGTTGGGCAACATAGATGAGAAAAACAGCTCGTTAGAGCACATTCGGTGGGTAAAACAACACATTGGCATGGTTGCTAGGCACCTTCAGTGGGAAAAACAGCACATTGGTGTAACTTCAGTGGGTAAAATCGTCCGTTAGTTCGCCTTCGATGGGAAAAACAACCAGTTGGCACAGTCACTAAGAACTTTCGATGTGGCAAACAACACGTTAATGCACCTTTGATGGGAAAAAAACATGTTGGTGCACCTTCGTTTGACAAAATGGCCCGTTGGCACAGTCGTTAGGCACCTTCGGTGGAAAAAACAACATGTTGTTGCAACTTCGTTGGGCAAAACAGCCCGTTAGTATGGTCTCTATGCACTTTCAGTGGGAAAAATAGCCCATCACTACACCTTCGGTGGGAAAAATAGCCCATTGGGCACCTTCATTGGGAAAGACAACCCGTTGGGTAGCTTCAGTCGCTAGGTACCTTCGGTGGGACAAATAGCCCATTAGGCAACTTCAGTGGGAAAAACAGCCCATTGGGCAGCTTCGGTGAGAAAAACAACGCATTGGGCACCTTCAGTGGGAAAAACAACGCGTTGTGCAAGTTTTATGGGAAAAATAACACTTTGATGCACTTTCGGTGTGTAAAACAGCTTATGGGCCCAGTTGCTAGGCACCTTCAATGGAGAAAACATGTTGGCACACCTTCGGTGGGAAAAACAGCCTGTTGGTGCACCTTCGTTGGGCAAAACGGCTCGTCGGCATAGTCACTAGGCAACTTCGGTTGGAAAAACAGCATGTTGGTGCACCTTCAGTGGGCAAAATAACCCATTTGTGCACCTTCTGTGGGAAAAACAACCTGTTGGCACAGTGGCTAGGCACCTTCGGTAGGAAAAACAATCCATTGGGCACCTTCGATGGGAAATAAGCACGTTGGTGCACCTTTAGTTTGCAAAATAGCCAGTTGGTGCACCTTTGGTGAGAAAAATAACTAGTTGGCACGGTTGCTAGGCACTTTCGGTGGGAAAAACAGCACGTTAGACACCTTAGGTGGGAAAAACAGCACGTTGATGCATCTTCAGTGTGAAAAATAGCATGTTAGTGCTCCTTTGGCGGGTAAAACAACCCATGGGCCTAGTCGCTAGGCACTTTCAGTGGGGAAAATAGCACGTCAACAGGGTCGCTAGGCACCTTCGACTAGAAAAACAGCACGTTGGTGCACCTTTTGTGGGTAAAACAGCTCATGGGCATGGTCGCTAGGGACCTTCGAAGGGAGAAACAACCCATTGGGCACCTTTGGTAGGAAAAATAGCACATTGGAGCACCTTCGGTGTTCAAAATAACCCTTCGGCACAGTCGCAAGGCACCTTTGGTGGGAAAAAAAGCACATTGGTGCACCTTCGATGGCCAAAATAGCCCGTTGGTATGGTCGCTAGGCACTTTCGATGGGAAAAATAGCCCATTGGCAACATAGGTGGGGAAAACAACACGTTGGTGCACCTTTAGTGGGCAAAACAGTCATTGATAGGGTCGCTAGGCACTTTTAGTGGGAAAAATAGCCCATTGGGCACTATAGGAGGGAAAAATAGCATGTTTGGCACTAGAGGTGGGAAAAACAGTTGGTTGGTGCACCTTTTGTGGGTAAGATAGCCCGTTAGCACGGTTGTTAGGCGCCTTTGTAGGGAAAAATAGGATGTTGGTGCACCTTCGATGGGCAAAGCAGCCCATCGGTATGGTTGCTAGGCACTTTCGGTGGGAAAAACAACCCGTTGGCCACCTAGGTAGGAAAAATAGCACGTTGATGCTCCTTCGTTGGGCAAAACAGCCCAATGGCATGGTTGCCAAGCACCTTCAGTGGGAAAACACAGGCCATTGGTACAACTTCGATGGGCCAAACAGCCAATGTGAACGGTTGCTAGGCACCTTTGATGGGAAAAGTAACTCGTTGGGCACATTCGTGAGAAATAATAGCACGTTGGTGTACCTTTGGTAGGCAAAATCGCCCGTTCGCATGGTGGCTAGGCTTCTTCAGTGGGTGAAAAAATACATTGGTGAACCTTGGGTGCCTGTTGGCATAGTTGCTAGGCAACTTCAGTGGGAAAAACAACCCGTTGTGTAGCTTCAGTGGGAAAACAACTCATTAGTGCACCTTTGGTGGCTAAAACAGCTTGTGGGCTCAGTTCCTAGGCTCCTTCAGTAGGAAAACAACACGTTGGTGCACCTTCCGTGGGTAAAACACCCTATTGATGCACATTCGTATGCAAAATGGCCTATTGGCACAGTCGCTAAGCACCTTCGGTGGGAAAAACAACACATTGGTGCACCTTTGGTGGGCAAAACAGCTCATCGGTATGGTCGCTATGCACTTTCAGTACAGAAAATACCCCATTGGGCACCATAGGAGGGGAAAACAACACGTTGGAGCAACTTCTATGGGCAAAACAGCCCGTCAGCACGGTCGCTAGACATTTTCGGTGGGAAAAATAGAACGTTGGTGCACCTTCAGTGGGTAAAAGAGCCCGTTGGTGCACCTTTGGTTGGAAGAAAAACCAACTGGCATGGTGCCTAGGCACCTTCGGTTGGAAAAACATCCTATTGGGAACCTTAGGTGGGAAAAAAAGCATGTTGGTGCACCTTCAATAGGCAAAACAGCTAGTTGGTGCATCTTCGGTGGGAAAAACAACTGGTTGGCACGATCATTAGGCACTTTCGTTGGGGAGAACAACACGTTGATGCACCTTCTGTGGGAAAAATAGCCCTTTGCTGCACCTTTGTTGGACAAAACGACCCGTCAGAACGGTTGTTATGCTCCTTCAATGGGAAAAATAGTACGTTGGTGCACCTTCGCTGGGGAAAACAACCCGTTGGTATGGTTGTTGTGCACTTTTGGTGGGAAAAACAACCCGTTGGGCACCATAGGTTGGAAAAAAAGCACGTTGGAGCACCTTCAGTGGGCAAAACAGCCAATCGGTATGGTCGCAAGGGACTTTTAGTAGGAAAAATAGCCCGTTGGGCACCATTGGGGGGAAAAATAGAATGTTGGGCACCATAGGTGGGAAAAATAGCCTGTTGGTGCACCTTTGGTGGGCAAAACAACCCGTTGGTGCACCTTTGGTGGGCAAAATAGCCCGTTGGTATAGGTGCGGTCGCTAGGTACCTTTGAAGGGAAAAACAAAGCGATGGTCCACCTTTGATGGGCAAAACAGCCCTTTGGTATGGTCATTAGGCACTTTCAATGGGAAAAACAGCCCATTGGGTACCTAGGTGGGAAAAACAGCATGTTGACGCTCTTTCGGTAGGCAAAACAGACCGTTCGCATGATCGCTAGGCTACTTTGGTGGAAAACACAGCACATTGGTGCAACCTCGATGGGTAGAACAACCAATAGGCACAACTGCTAGGCACCTTCATTGGGAAAAACAACCCATTGGGCACATTCGGTGGAAAAAATAACACGGTGGTGAACCTTCAGTGGGCAAAACAACCCATAGGTATGGTCGCTATACACTTTTGGTGGGAAAAACAGCCCGTTTGGCACCATAGATTGAAAAAATAGCACGATGGAGTGCCTTCGGAGGGGAAAACAGCCCGTCGGCATGGTTGTTAGCCACCTTCAGTGGGAAAAACAGTAGGTTGGTGCACCTTCAATAGGAAAACAACCCTTTGGTGCACCTTCGGTGGGAAAAACGACCAATTGGAAAGATCGCTAGGCACTTTTGGTGGGAAAAACAGCCTGTTGGGAACCTTACGTGGGAAAAAGAGCACGTTGGTGCACCTTTGGTGGGAAAAAGGGCACGTTAGTGCACCTTCAGTGCGCAAAATAGCTCATGGATCTAGTTGCTAGGCACCTTCGGTGGGGAAAACAACCCATTAGGCATCTTCGGTAGGCAAAATATCCCATTGGTAGGGTCGCTAGGCACCTTCGATTGGAAAAACAACACGTTAATGCACCTTCTGTGGGTAAAAAAACTTATGGGTACGGTCGCTAGGGACCTTCAGTGGGAAAACACAGCACGTTGGCACAACTTTTATGGGCAAAATAGTCAGTGGGAATGGTGTTTTGGTGCCTTCAGTGGGAAAAACAACCCGTTGGGCACATTCGGTAGGAAAAATAAGACGTTGGTGCACCTTTGGTGGGAAAAATCGCCCGCTGGCATGGTCGCGATGCTCCCTCGATGGGAAAAACAACGTGTTGGTGCACCTTGGGTGGACAAAACAGCCCGTCGATATGGTCGCTAGGCACTTTTGGTGGGAAAAATAGCCCGTTGGTGCACCTTCGACATGTAAAATTGGCCATCGGTATGGTCTCTAGGCACGTTTGATGGGAAAAATAGAACATTGGTGCATCTTCGGTGGACAAAACATCCCATCAGTATGGTTGATAGGCACTTTTGGTGGGAAAAATAGCCCGTTGGTGCACTTCGATGGGTGAAACAGCCCGTTGGTGATCCTTTGGTAGGAAAAACAACCTATTAGGAACCTTCAGTGGGAAAAACATGTTTGTGCAGCTTTTTTCGACAAAACAACCAATCAACACGGTCGCTAGGCATCTTCGGCAGGGAAAACAACATGTTGGTGCACCTTCCTTGGGCAACATAGCTCGTCGGCACTATCGCTGTGCACCTTCAGTGGGAAAAACAGCATGTTGGTGCACCTTTTGTGGGGAAAACTGCCCGTTGGTGCACATTTGATGGAGAAACAGCCCATTGGGTACCTTCGGTGGGAAAAACAATGCATTGGCGCTCCTTCGGTGGGAAAAATAGCCCGTTGACACAATCACTAGGCATTTTGGGTGGGAAAAACAGCCCGTCGCACACCATAGATTGGAAAATAGCACATTGGTGCACTTTTAGTGGGCAAAAGAACCTGTCAATATGGTCACTAGGCACTTTTGGTGGGAAAAACAGCCCATTGGTCACCTTAGGTGGGAAAAACAACACGTTGGAGAACCTTTGGTGGGCAAAACAACACATTAGTGCACCTTTGGTGAGGAAAACAACCCCTGGGCACTGTCACTAGGCACCTTCAATGGGTAAAATAGCCCATTGACACAATCGCTAGGCACCTTTGATAGTAGAAAAAGCCTATTTGACACTTTCAGTGGGAAAAACATGTTAGTACACCTTTAGTAGGCAAAATAATCCATCGAAAAGGTCGCTAGACAGCTTTGGTGGGAAAAATAGCACGTTGGTGCATCTTCATTGGGGAAAACAACACGTTGGTGCACCTTCGGTGGGCAAAACTACCGGATGGTGCACCTTTGGTCGGAAAAACAGCCCATTGGGCCTCTTCGGTGGGAAAATAGCTCGATGGCATTGTCACCAGGCACCTTCAGTGGGAAAAACAACTCGTTGGTGTGGTCGTTAGGCACCTTTGATGGGAAAAACAGCCCGTCGAGTACCTTCGGTGGGCAAAACAGCACGTTGGTGCCCCCTTAATAGGCCAAACAATCAACTGGTACGATTGTTAGGCACCTTCGGTGGGAAAAATAACACATTGGAGAATCTTTGGTGGGCAAAACAGCTCGTTGGCATGGTCGCTAGGTAGTTTCGATGGGAAAAACAACCCGTTGTGCACCATAGGTGGAAAAAATAGCATGTTAGTGCACCTTTAGTGGTAAAATAGTCCATTGGCATGGTCGCTAGGAAACTTTTTTAGGAAAAGCAGCACGTTGGTGCACCTTCTGTGGGAAAAACAACCTATTGGGCATCTTTGGTGGGCCAAGCTTTCAGTGGGCACCGTCGTTAGGCACCTCTGGAGTGAAAAATTACATGTTGGTGCACCTTTGGTGGATAAAACAGCCTGTGGGCATGGTGGCTAGGCACCTTTGGAGGGAAAAACAACCCGTTGGCAACTTTTGGCCGAAAAAACCACACGTTGGTGCACATTCAGTGGGCAAACAGGCCATTGACAAGGGCACTAGGCACCTTTGGTGGGAAAAACAACACGTTGGTGTCCCTTGGGTGGCAAAACAGCCCGTTGGTATGGTTGCTTGGCATTTCGATCGAAAAATAGCACGTTTGTGTGTCTTTGGTGGGCAAAACATCCCGTTGGTGAACCATCGGTGGGATAAACAACTCATTGGGAACCTTCGGTGGGAAAAACAGCACGTTGGTGCACCTTTTTTTGGCAAAACAGCCCATCGGCATGGCCTCCAAGCACCTTCAGTGGGAAAAATAGCACGTTGACATAGTCACTAGGCACTTTTAGTAGGAAAAACAGTCCATTGGGCACCTTAAGTGGAAAAAAAGCACATTGGTGCAGCTTTGGTGGACAAAACAGCCCGTTGGTGCATCTTTTGTGGGCAAAACAGCCCATCGGTCTGATCGCTAGGAATTTTCAGTGGAAAGAACACACTGTTGGGCACCTTAGGCTGGAAAAACAACATGTTGATGCACCATAATTGGGTAAAACAGCCGGTTGGCACAATTGGTGGGCACCTACGGTGGGTAAAACAGCACATTGGTGCACCTTTTGTTCGCGAAGCAGCTCGTTGACATGGTCTCTAGGTACTTTCAGTAGGAAAAATAGCCCGCTGGGCACCTTTGGTGGAAAAAAGCACATTGGTGCACCTTCGATGGGCAAAACAGCCCATTGTTACGGTCGCTAGACACCTTCAGTGGGAAAAATAACATGTTGGTGCACCTTTTATGGGCAAAACAGCCTGTTAGCACGGTCGCTAGGCATTTTCGGTGGGAAAACAACCTGTTGGTGCATCTTTGATAGGAAAATAGCACATTCGTGCTCCTTCGGTGGGAAAAACAGCATGTTGGTATGGTTGCTAGGCATTTGGAAAAATTGCACGTTAGTGCACCTTCAGTGGGCAAAACAACCCATTAATGTACCTTCGATGGGAAAAAATCCATTAGGAACCTTCAATGGGAAAAATAGCACGTTGGTGCACCTTTGTTGGGCAAAAGAGCCGATTCACACAGTGTCCAGGCACCTTTGGTGGGAAAAACAACACATTGGTGCAGCTTCTGTGGGCAAAGTAGACCGTCGGTATGGTCATTAGGCACTTTCGGTGGAAAGATATCCCTTTGGGCACCATAAGTGGAGAAAACAACATGTTGGTGCATCTTAAGTGGGCAAAATAGCCCGCTGGTGCACCTTCAATGGGAAAAACAACCAGTTGGGAACCTTTGGTGGGAAAAATAGCCCATTGGCACGATCTCCAAGCACCTTCAGGAGGAAAAACAGCACGTTGGTGCTCCTTCGATGGGCAAAACAGTCCGTCGGTATGGTCGTTAGACATTTTCGGTGGAAAAATAGCCCGTTGGGCACCAAAGATGGGAAAAACAACACATTGGTGCACGTTTGGTGGGCAAAGCAGCTCGTTGACACAGTCGTTAGGCAACTTTGGTGGGAAAAAAGCACGTTGGTGCACCTTTAGTGGCCAAAACAGCTCATGGGCATGGTCGCTAGGCATCTTCGGTGGGAAAAACAGCTCATTGGACACCTTCGATAGGAAAAACAGAATGTTGGTGCACCTCAGTGGAAACAATAGCCCATCAGTAGGGTCACTAAGCACTTTCGGTAGGAAAAACAACCAGTTGGTGCACATTCGATGGGCAAAACAAACCATTGACAATGTCGCTAGGCACCTTCAGTGGAAGAAACAGCACGTTGGTGCAACTTTGGTGGGCAAAATAGCCCATCGGTACGGAGGCCACGAACTTTCGGTGGGGAAAATAGACGAATCGGTGCCATAGGTGGGAGAAACAACCCGTTGGGCGCCTTCAGTGGGAAAAAAGCACATTGGTGCACCTTCAGTGGGCAAAACAGCCCATTTTTAAAGTCGCTAGGTATCTTTAGTGGAGAAAACATGCACCTTCTATGGAAAACAGCCTGTTGGCAGGGTCGTTGGGCAATTTCGGTGGGAAAACAACCTGTTGGTGCACCTTCAACAGGAAAAAAAGCACGTTGGTGAACCTTCAGTGGGTAAATCAGCCCATCGGTATGGTTTCTAGGAATTTCGGTGGGAAAAATAGCACGTTGGTGCACCTTTAGTGGGAAAAATAGCCTATTGGTACACCTTCGGTGAGAAAAACAACCCGTTGGGAACTTTCGATGGGAAAAACAGTATGTTGGTGCACCTTTGTTGGGCAAAATAGTCTGTCGGCACAGCCTTCAAGCACCTTTGGTGGGAAAAACAATACATTGGTGCACCTTCGGTGGGCAAAACAGACCTTTGTTATGGATGTTAGTCACTTTTGGTGGAAAAATAGCCCATTGGGCACCATAGGTGGGAAAAATAGCAAGTTAGTGCACCTTCGGTGAGCAAAACAGCCCGTTGACAAGGTCGCTAGACACCTTTGGTGGGAAAAATAGCACGTTTGCACACCTTCCGTGGGCAAAACAGCCCTTTGGTTGCCACGATTGCTAGGCACCTTTGGTGGGTAAAGCAACCTGTTCGAAACCTTCGACGGGCAAAGTAGCTCGTGGGCGTAGTCACTAGGCAGCTTCGGTGGGAAAAACAACACGGTTTTGCACCTTCGATGGGTAAAACAGCCCGTGGGCATAGTCATTAGGCACCTTTGGTGGGAAAAACAACATGTTGGTCCAACTTCGGTGGGCAAACCGCTCATTGGTATGGACTCTAGGCACTTTCATTGGGAAAAACAGACCATTAGGAACCATAGGTGGGAACAACAGCACATTGGTACACCTTGGGTCGGCAAAACAGCCCGTCGGTATGGTCTATAGGCACTTTTAGTGGGAAAACTAGCCTATTGGGCACCATAGGTAGGAAAAACATCACGTCGGCACGGTCACTAGTCACTTCGGTGGGAAAAATAGCACATTGCTGCATCTTTGATGGGCAAAATAGCCCGTCGGTAAGGTTGCTGGGCACTTTCAGTGGGAAAAATAGCACGTTGGGCACCTTAGGTGGGAAAAACAACACATTGGTGCTCCTTGAGTGGGCAAAATAGAGAATTGGTGCACCTTCATTGCGAAAACAACCCTTTGGGAACCTTTTGTGGGAAAGACAACTCGTTGGGAACCTTTGGTGGGAAAAATAACATGTTGGTGCATCTTTATTGGGCAAAACAGCCCGTTAGCACAGTCTCCATGCACCTTCGGTGGGAAAAACAGCACGTTGGTGCACCTTTGATGGGAAAAGCAGACCGTCAGTATGGTCGTTAGGTGCATTAGGTGGGAAAAACAGTCCATTGGGCACCATAGGTGGGAAAAACAACACTTTGGCACAACTTCGATGGAACAAACAACCTGTCAGTAGGGTCGCTAGGCACCTTCGGTGGGCAAAAAGCACATTGGTGCATCTTTGGTGGGCAAAATAGCCCATGGGCATGGCTGCTAGGCATCTTTGGTGGGAAAAACATCCTGTTGGACACCTTTAGTTGGAAAAACAACATGTTGGTGCACCTTTGGTGGATAAAACAGCCCGTCAATAGGGTCGCTAGGCACCTTCGGTGGGAAAAATAGCCCGTTGATACACATTCGGTAGGGAAAACAACCCGTTGTTACAGTCGCTAGGCACCTTTCGTGGGGAAAATAACACATTGGTGCACATTCAGTGGGAAGAATAGCTTATTGGGAACCTTCGATTTGAAAAACAACATGTTCGAGCACCTTCATTGGGCAAAATAGCCAATCGGCACGGTCGCTAGGTACCTTCGGTGGGAAAAACAATCAGTTGTTGCACCTTTGGTTGGTTTAACAACCCATCTGTAGGGTCACTAGGCACTTTCGGCGAGAAAAATAGCCTGTTGGGCACCTTAGGTTCGAAAAAGAGCATGTTGATGCACCTTCGTTAGGAAAAATAGCCCGTCAGTAGGCTCGCTAGGAACCTTTGGTGGGAAAAACAACTTGGTGCACTTTCGAGGGGCAAAAGAGCCCTTTGCTGCACCTTCGGTGGGAAAAACAACCCACTGTACACCTTTGGTCGGAAAAAAGCATGTTGGTGCACCTTCGGTGGGCAAAATAGACCATCGGCACGGTCGCCAGGCCCCTTCAATGAGAAAAACAACACGTTGGTGCACATTCGGTGCGAAAAATAGCCTGTTGGCACAGTCACTAGCATCCTTCGGTGGGAAAAACAGCTAGTTGGTGCACCTTCGGTGGGAAGAACAACACATTGGCGCACCTTTGGTGGGCAAAACAACCCGTTGTTACGGGCACCAGGCACCTTCAATGGGAAAAATGACACGTTGGTGTAACTTTTGTTGGCGAAATAGCCCGTTGGCAAAGTCGCTGGGCACTTTTGATGAGAAAAACAGCCCATTGGGCACCTTCGGTGGGAAAAACAGCAAGTTGGTGTACCTTCGGTGGGAAAAACAGCCCGTCGGTATGGTTGTTAGGCATATCAGTCGAAAAAACATCACTTTAATGCTGCTTCGGTGGGCAAAACAGCCCGTTGGTGCACCTTCGGTGGGAAAAACAACTTGTTAGGAGCCTTCGGTGGGAAAAACGACACGTTGGTGCACATTTGTTAGGCAAAACAACTCATCAGCATAGTCGTCAGACACCAGTGGCTGGAAAAACAGCACGTTAGTGCACCTTCGGTGGCAAAAACAACACGTTGTTTCACCTTTGGTAGGTAAAATAATCCATGGGCCCGTTCGCTAGGCACCTTTGATAGGGACAACAGCCTGTTGGGCACCTTCAATGGGAAAACAGCACATTGGTGGACCTTCAGTGGGCAAAACAACCCGTTAGTATCGTCGTTAGGCGCTTTCGGTCGGGAAAACAACTAGTTGGGCACTATAGTTAGGAAAAATAGCACATTAGAGCAGCTTCGGTGGGTAAAATAACCCGTCGACACATTCGCTAGGTACCTTCGGCTGGAAAAACAACACGTTGACTCACCTTCGATTAGCAAAATAGCCCTTTAGTTGCCACAATTGCTAAGCAACTTTTGTGGGAAAAATAACCCATTAGGCACCTTCGGTGAGAAAAATAGCACATTAGTGCACCTTCGGTGGGCAAAACAGCTCGTGGGCACAGTCACTAGGTACCTTTGGTGGGAAAAATAGCTCGTGGACAAAGTCGCTAAGCACTTTCAATATTAAAAACAGCCAGTTGGGCACCATAGGTGGGAAAACTGCTCATTAGTGCACCTTCGGTACGTAAAATAGCCTGTTGGCACAGTCGTTAGGACGCTTCCGTGGGGAAAAAAATACATTGGTGAATGTTTAGTAGGAAGAATAGCCCGTTGGAACAGTTGTTAGGCTCCTTCGGTGGGAAAAATAGCTGGTTGGTGCACCTTCAGTGGGAAAAACAACTGATTGGCATGGTCGCTAGGCACCTTTGGTGGGAAAAATAGCACATTGGTGCACCTTCGTTAGCAAAACAACCCGTTGTTACAGCCCATTGGTGCACCTTCGGTGGGAAAAACAACTCATTGAGAGCCTCCGGTGGGAAAAACAGCACATTGGTGCAACCTAAGTTAGCAATAAAACCCATCGGCACGATTGTCAGACACCTTCGGTGGGAAAAATAGTACATTGGTGCACCATCGATGGGAAAAACAACAAGTTGGTTAACGTTTGGTGTGCAGCTTGTGGGCTCAGTCGCTAGGCACCTTTGGTGGTTGCAATAGTTTGTTAGTGGGAAAAACAGCAAGTTGGTGTACCTTCGTTAGGTAAAATAGTCGGTCGGCACGATTGTTAGGCACCTTTGGGGGGAAAAATAGCACGTTGGTGTACCTTTAGTGGGCAAAACATCCCGATGGGCAAAATAGCAACTTTGGTGGGAAAAAAACCCCATTGGCACAGTCACTAGGCTCCTTCGGTGGGAATAACAGTTGGTTGGTGCACCTTAGATGGGAAAAACAACCCATCAACACGGTCTCCAGGCACTTTCAGTGGGAAAAATAGCATGTTGGTGTATCTTCAATAGGCAAAACAAACCGTCAGTATGGTCGTTAGGCACTTTCGATGGGAAAAACAGCCCGTTAGGCACTATAGGTAGGAAAAACAGCATGTTGGTGCACCTTTGATGCTCGAAACAGCTTGTTGGCATAATTTCTAGGCCCCTTTGGTGGGAAAAATAGCACATTGGTGCATGTTCGGTGGGGAAAATAGCCCATTGGCACAGTCGTAGGCTGCTTCAGTGGTAAAAATAGCTGACTGGTGCATCTTTGGTAGGAAAAACAGCTGGTTGGCAAGGTCGCTAGGCACCTTCGAGGGATAAACAACATGTTAGTGCACATTTGTTGGGCAAAATATCTCGTTGTTACGGTCACTAGTCACCTTCGATGGGAAAATTTACACATTGGTGAACTTTTTGTTGGCAAAACAGCCCATCGACTTGGTTGTTGGGCATTTTTTATGGGAAAAACAGCCTGTTGGGCACCTTCGGCGGGAAAAACAACAAGTTGGTGCACCTTCGATGGGCTAAACAGTTCGTCAGTATGGTTGCTAGGCATTTCAGTGGGAAAAACAACATATTGGTGCACCTTCGGTGGGCAAAACAGTCCGTTGGTGGACCTTCGGTTGGAAAAAACAATTCGTTGGGAGCCTTGGTGGGAAAAACAACCAGTCAAATCATCATTAGGCACTTTCGGTGGGAAAAGCAGCCCGTTGGGCACCTTGATGCACCTTTGTTGGGCAAAACTGCGCGTCGACACGGTCGTCAGACACATTTCGTGGGAAAAATAACACGTTGGTGCACCTTCGGTAGGAAAAATAACACATTGGTTCACCTTCATTAGGTAAAACAACCCGTGGGCTCGGTCGTTAGGCACCTTCGATAGGGACAAAAGCCTGTTCGGCACCTTTAATGGGAAAAACAACATGTTGGTGCACCTTGGTTATTCAAAACAACTCTTCCGTACACCTAGGGTGGGTAAAAGAACACATTAGTGCACCTTTGGTGGGAAAAATAGCTCGTGGGCACAGTCACTAGGCATCTTCGGTGGTAAAAACAATACATTGGTGCACCTTCGGTGGGAAAAACAACCGGTTGGGCACCTTTGATGGGAAAAAAAACACGTTGGTGCACCTTCGGTGGGTAAAATAGCCCGTCAACACGAACGGTAGCCACCTTTGGTGGGAAAAAAACATGTTGGTGCACCTTCAATGGGAAAAACAACTTGTTGGTGCACCTTCGTTGGGCAAAACAGCCCGTCAGGCACCTTGGGTGAGTAGAACAACATGTTAGTGCACCTTCGGTGGGCAAAACAGCTCGTGGGCACAGTCGCTAGGCACCTTCGGTGGGAAAAACAACACGTTAGTGCACCTTCGGTGGGAAAAACAACCCATTGGGCACCTTTGGTGGACAAAACAACACATTGGTGCACCTTCAGTGGGCAAAAGAGCCCACCAACATGATCGCTAGGCACCTTCGGTGGGGAAAACAACCCATTGGGCACCTTTGGTTGGCAAAACAACACCTTGGTGCAAATTTGATGGGCAAAATAACCCGTCAGCATGGTCTCTAGGAACCTTCGGTTGAAAAAGTAGCATCTTGGTACACCTTCGGTGGGAAAAACAGCCCGTTGGCACGGTTGCTAGGCACCATTGGTGGGCAAAACACTCATTAGGCACATTCGATTAGCAAAATAGTACTTTGGTGCACCTTTGGTGGGCAAAGTAGAATGTCAGCATAGTCGCTAAGCGCCTTCGGTGGGAAAAACAACACCTTGGTGCATCTTAGGTGGGCAAAATACCCTGTTGTCACGGTCGCAAGGCACCTTTAGTGGAAAAAACAACCCATTGGGCCTCTTCGGTGGGCAAAACAGCACGTTGGTGCACCTTTGGTGGGCAAAACATCCGGTCAGTATGATCAATAGGCACTTTTGGTAGGAAAAACAATACCCTGGTGCCCCTTTGGTGGGCAAAACAGCTCATCGACACGGACGCTAGGAACCTTCAATGGGAAAAACAACACCTTCATGCACTTTCGGTAGGCAAAATAACCCATCGGCACGATTGCTAGGCACCTTCGGTCGAAAAAACAACACCTTGGTGCACCTTTGGTGGGAAAAATAGCCCATTGGCACGGTCACTAGATACCTTCGGTGGGAAAAACTGCACGTTGGTGCACCTTCATTGGGCAAAATAGCAAGTCGAAACAGTCGCTAGACACCCTCGCTGGGAAAAACAATACCTTGTTGCACCTTAGGTGGGCAAAATAGCCCGTTGGCATGTTCACAGACCCTTTCAATAGGAAAAACAACCCGTTGGGCACTTTTGGTGGGTAAAAAGGCATGTTGGTGCACCTTCAATGGGAAAACGGCCTATCGGTACGATTGTTAGGCACCTTCGGTGGGAAAAAATAGTACCTTGGTGCATCTTGGCTAGGCAAAACAACCTATTAGCACGATCGCTAGGCACCTTGGGTGAGAAAAACAACATCTTAGTGCACCGTCGGGGGGAAAAACAACACGATGGTGTAACTTCGGTAGGCAAAATAGCTTGTTAGGCACCATCGATGGGCAAAAAAGCACCTTGGTGCGCCTTCAATGGGAAAAACACGTTGGCGGACCTTCAGTCGAAAAGCAGCCCACCTATATAGTTGGTAGGCACGTTCTGTGGGCAATACAACCCGTCGGCACAGTCGGTAGGCATCTTCAATTGGAAAAATATAATCTTGGTGCAACTTCGGCAGGCAAAACAACCTGTTAGGCACCTTCGGTAGGCAAAATAACACATTAGTGCACCTTCAGTGGGCAAAACAGCCCATCAGCATGGTCCCTAGGAACCTTTAGGGGGAAATAGCATGTTGGAGCACCTCAGTAGGCAAAATGACCGGTTGGAATGTTCACTACGCACCTTGGGTGGGAAAAATAGCAACTTCGCGCAGCTTCGATGGGATAAATAGCTCGTTGGCACGATTGCTAGGCACCTTCGGTGCGAAAAAATAGCTCATTAAGCACCTTCGGTGGGCAAAAAATCATGTTGGTACACCTTTGGTGGTAAAACAACTCGTCAACACGGTTGCTAGGCACCTTCGGTGGGAAAAAAAATGTTGGTACACCTTTGGTAGGCAAAACAACATGTTGGTGCACCTTCGATGGGCAAAATAGCCCGTTGGCACGTTTGCTAGGCATCTTTGGTGGGAAAAATAGCGTGTTGGTGCAACTTCAATGGGCAAAACAGCCCATTGGCATAGTCGCTACCCACCTTCGGTGGAAAAAAGAATCCATTAGGCACCTTCGATTGGAAAAACAACACATTGGTGCAGCTCAGAGGGCGAAACAACAAGTTCGAATGTTTGCTAGACACCTTGGGTGGGAAAAACAGCCCATTAGGCACCTTTGGTGGCCAAAACGACATGTTGGTGCACCTTCAGTGGGCAAAACAGCCCATTGGGACTGTCGCTAGGCACCTTCGGTGGGAAAACCAACACATTGGCACATTTTTGGTGGGAAAAACAGCACGTCAGTGTGGTCGCCAGGCACCTTCAATGGGAAAAACAACACCTTAGTGCACCTTCAGTGGGAAAAATAGCACTTTGGCGCACAAAAAACAGCCCGTCGGCATGGTCGCTAGGCACCTTCGATAGGAAAAACATGTTGGTGCACCTTCAGTGGGCAAAATAGCCTATTGGCACGGTTGCTAGCCATCTTCGGCAGGAAAGACAGCACCTTGGTGCACCTTCAGTGGGTAAAACAACCCGTTGGCGTGGTCGCTAGGCACCTTCGATGGGAAAAACAGTACCTTGGTGCACATTCAGTGGGAAAAACAGCATGTTGGCATGGCCGCTAGGTACCTCTGGTGGGAAAAACAGCACCTTGGCGCAAATTCGGTGGGAAAAACAACATGTTGGCATGGTCGCTAGGCACCTTTGATGGGAAAACATCACCTTGGTGTACATTCGGTGGGAAAAACATGTTGGTGCACCTTCGATGAGAAAAACAACCGATTGGGAACCTTTGGTGGGCAAAATAGCTCATTAGCACGGTTGCTAGGCACCTTTGGTAGGAAAAACAGTACATCAGTGTACCTTTGGTCAGTAAAACAGCCCGTTTGCACGGTCGCTGGGCACCTTCGGCGGGAAAAAGAACACTTTGGTGCACTATTGCTGGGAAAAATAGCCCATTGGCAAGGTCACTGGGCACCTTCAGTGGGCAAATCAACATGTTGGAGCACCTTTGGTGGGAAAAACAGTCGGTTGGCACAGTCGCTAGGCACCTTCGGTGGGAAAAATAGCACATTGGTACAGTTGCCAGGCACCTTCGGTGCGAAAAACATCTCATCTGTGCATCTTTAATGGGTAAAACATCCCGTGGACATAGTCGCTAGGTAATTTTTGTCGGAAAAAATGCCAAGCACCTTCGGTGCGAAAAACATCTCATCTGTGCATCTTTAATGGGTAAAACACCCCGTGGACATAGTCGTTAGGTAATTTTTGTGGGAAAAAACACCACGTTCGGAACCTTCAGTGGGAAAAACAACAAGCTGGTGCACCTTCTGTTGGAAAAATAGCCCTCAACAGGGTCGCTAGGCAACTTTGGTGCAAAAAACAGCACGTTAGTGCACCTTTGGTAGGCAAAACAGCCGGTCGATACGGTCGCTAGATACTTTCGGTAGGAAAAATAGCCCGTTGGGCGCCTTCGATGGGAAAAACATGTTGGTGAACTTTCGATGGGGAAAACAGCATGTTATCAAGAATGTTATGCACCTTCGGTGGGAAAAATAACACGTTGGTGAACCTTTGGTGGGTAAAACAGTAGGTGTGCAGGGTTATTAGGAACATTCGGTGGGAAAAATGGCCCGTTCGGCACATTCAGTAGCAAAAATAGCACGTTGGCGCACCTTTGGTGGGCAAAATAGATCGTCTGCACCGTGACTAGGCTCCTTCGGTAGGATAAATAGCACGTTGGTGCACCTTCAGTGGGCAAAATATCCCTTTGCATTGTTCGCTAAGCACTTTCGGTGGGAAAAACAACCCATTGGGCACCTTAGGTGGAAAAAATAGTGAAAAAATAGCATGTTAGCACACCTTCGGTATGCAAAACAGCCTGTCGTCATGGTCGCTAGGCTCCTTCGATAGCAAAAATAGCACCTTGGTGCACTTTCGATGGGAAAAATAGTACGTGCCGACAGTCGCTAGGCATCTTCAGTAGGTAAAACAACTTCTTGGTGCACCTTTGATAGGCAAAACAACCTGTTGGAAGAATCACTAGGCACCTTCGGTCGGAAAAATAACACCCTGGTGCACCTTTGGTGGGCAAAACAACCCATTTGCATGGCTGCTAGGCGTCTTCGATGGGAGAAATAGCCCGTTGGCCATATTCGGTGGGCAAAATAGCATATTGGTGCACCTTCGGTGGGAAAATAGCCTGTTGGGAAAAATAGCTCATTGGTGCAACTTCGCTGGGAAAAACAACCAGTTGGCGCGATCGTTAGAACCTTCGATGGGAAAAACAGCCCGTCGGCATGATTGCTAGGCACCTTCGGCAGGAAAAATAGCACCTTGGTACACATCTGGTTTGGAAAATAGCTCATTGGCAAGGTCACAAGGCAGCTTCGGTGGGAAAAAAAACACCTTGGTGTACCTTCGATAGGCAAAACACCCTGTTGGCATGGTCACTAGGCTCCTTTGGTGGGAAAAACAGCCCTTTGGGCACTTTCAGTGGGTAAAACAACATCTGTGGTGCATCTTTGGTGGGTAAAATAGCACATTGACATAGTTGCTAGGCAATGTCGGTGGGAAAAAAAGCAGCTTGGTGCACCTTCGATGCAAAAAATGGCACATTGGCACACCATTGCTGGGAAAAATAGCCCATCGATACGATCGCCAGGCCCTTTGGGTGGGAAAAACAACACCCTGGTGCACCTTTAATGGGAAAAACAACACCTTAGTGTACCTTTAGTAGGCAAAACAACCCGTTGGCATGGTCATTAGGCACCTTCAGTTGGAAAAACAATACCTTGGTGCACCATCGGTAGGCAAAATAACTTGTTGGCATAGTCGCTAGGCATCTTTGGTGGGAAAAACAACCCGTTAGAATGGTCGCCAGGCACCTTCGGTGGGAAAAACAGCACGTTGAAGCACCTTTGATAGGCAAAATAGCCTGTTGGCATGGTCCTTAAGCACCTTCGGTGGGAAAAACAGAACGTTGGTGCACCTTCGATGGGAAAATAGCCTGTTGGCACGGTTGCTAGGCATCTTCGGCCGAAAAAACAACACCTTAGTGCACCTTCAGTGGGAAAAACAGCACGTTAGCATGGCCGGTAGGCAGCTTCGGTGGGAAAAACGACACCTTGGTACACATTCGGTGGGAAAAACAGCACCTTGGTGCACCTTCAATGAGAAAAACAGCACCTTGGTGCACCTTTGGTCTGCAAAATAGCCTATTGGCAAGGTCGCTAGGCACTTTCAGTGGAAAAATGACACCTTGGTTCACCTTTGGTAGGCAAAACATCCCGTTGGCATGGTCAATAGGCTCCTTCGATGGGAAAACAACCCTTTGGGCACCTTCAGTAGGTAAAACAACATGTTGGTGCACCTTAGATGGGTAAAATAGCACATTGGCACGGTCGCCAGGCTACTTCGATGGCAAAAACAACATCTTGGTGGACGTTCGGTGAGAAAAACTGAACATTGGCACGCCTTTGGTAGGAAAAACAACCCGTCGACATGGTTGCCAGGCACCTTCGATGGCAAAAATAGCACCTTGGTGTACCTCGGTGGGAAAAATAGCACCTTCATGTACCTTCAGTGGGCAAAATAGTCCGTTGGCACGGTCACTAGGCACCTTCGGTTGGAAAAACAGCACCTTGGTGCACAACCGGTAGCCAAAACAACCTATTGGTAGGTTGCTAGGCAACTTAGGTTGGAAAAAGAGCCCATTTGGCACCTTTGATGGGAAAACAACATAATGTTGCACATTCTATGGGTAAAAGAGTTCATCAACACGATCGCTAGGCTCCTTCGGCTTGGAAAACATCACCTTGGTGCACCTTCGGTGAGAAAAACAACAACTTGGTGCACCTTCGGTAGGAAAAATAGCCCATCAGGACGGACGCTAGGGACCTTCATTCAAAAAAACAACACGTTGGAGCACCTTCGGTGGGCAAAATAGCTAGTTGGCACAGTCTATAGGCACCTTCAGCGGGAAAAACAACACATTTGTGGACCTTCAGTGGGCAAAAGAGCCTATTGGCACGGTCTCTAGGCATCCTTGGCGGGAAAAATAACAGCTTGGTGCACCTTTAATGGGAAAAACAGTTAGTTGGCACGGTCGCTAGGCACGTTGGGCGGGAAAAACAACACCTTGGTGTATATTCGGTTGGAAAAATAGCACATTGTGGCACCTTCAATGAGAAAAACAACACCTTGGTGCCCCTTTGGTCTCCAAAACAGCCCGTTGCCAAGGTCGCTTCGCACCTTTGGTAGGAAAAACAGCACCTTGGTGCACCTTCGGTATGCAAAACACCTCATTGGCTTGGTCACTAGGCTCCTTTGGTAGGAAAAACAACCATTTGGGCATCTTCAGTGGGTAAAATAACATGGTGATGCACCTTAGGTGGGTAAAATAGCACATTGACACGGTCACTTGGCAACATCGGTGGAAAAGCAGCACCTTGGTGCACCTTCGATGCGAAAAATGGCACATTGGCACACCATTGCTAGGAAAAATAGCCCATCGAACGGTCGCCAGGCCCCTTCGGTGGGAAAAACAACACCCTGGTGCACCTTCTGTGGGAAAAACAATACCTTAGTGTATCTTCGGTAGGCAAAACAGGCCGTTGGCATGTCATTAGGCACCTTCAGTTGGAAAAACAATACCGGTAGGCAAAACAGCCTGTTGGCAGGTCGCTAGGCATCTTTGGTAGGAAAAATAGCCTGTTAGAATGGTCGCCAGGCACCTTCGGTGGGAAAAACAGCACGTTGGAGCACCTATGATAGGCAAAATAGCGCGTTGACACAGTTCCTAAGCACCTTCGGTGGGAAAAACAACACGTTGGTGCACCTTTGGTGGGAAAATAGCCTGTTGGCATGGTTGCTAGGCATCTTCGGTCGAAAAAACAACACCTTAGTGTACCTTCAGTGGGCAAAACAGCATGTTAGCAAGGCTGCTAGGCACCTTCGGTGGGAAAAACGACACCTTGGTATACATTCGGTGGGAAAAACAGCACGTTGGTGCACCTTCAATGAGAAAAACAGCACCTTGGTGCACCTTTGGTCTGCAAAATAGCCTATTGGCAAGGTCGCTAGGCACCTTCGGTGGAAAAATGACACCTTGGTTCACCTTTGGTAGGCAAAACATCCCGTTGGCATGGTCACTAGGCTCCTTCGATGGGAAAAACAACCATTTGGGAACCTTCGGTAGGTAAAACAACATGTTGGTGCACCTTAGATGGGCAAAATAGCATATTGGCACGGTCTTTAGGCTACTTAGATGGGCAAAATAGCACATTGGCACGGTCTTTAGGCTACTTCGATGGGAAAAACAATATCTTGGTGCACGTTCGGTAAGAAAAACTGCATATTGGCACGCCTTTGGTGGGAAAAATAACCCGTCGACTCAGTCGCCAGGCACCTTTGGTGGAAAAAATAGCACCTTGGTGTACCTTCGGTGGGAAAAATAACACCTTCGTGTACCTTCAGTGGGCAAAATAGCCCGTTGGCACAGTCGCTAGGCACCTTCGGTTGGAAAAACAACACCTTGGTGCATAATCGATAGCTAAAACAACCTATTGGCAGGTCGCTTGGCAACTTAGGTGGGAAAAACAGCCCATTAGGCACCTTTGATGGGCAAAACAACATAATGTTGCACCTTCTACGGGTAAAAGAGTTCATCGACACGGTCGCTAGGCTCCTTCGGTTTGGAAAACATCACCTTGGTGCACCTTCGATAAGAAAAATAGCCCATCAGGATGGTCGCTAGGCACCTTCAATAAAAAAAAACAACACGTTGGAGCACCTTCGATGGGCAAAATAGCCCGTTGGCACAGTCTATAGGCACCTTCTGTTGGAAAAACAACACATTTGTTGACCTTCGGTGGGTAAAAGAGCCCATTGGCACGGTCTCTAGGCATCTTTGGCCGGAAAAATAACACCTTGGTGCACCTTCAATAGGCAAAACAGTAAGTTGGCACAGTCGCTAGGCACCTTGGGCGGGAAAAACAACACCTTGGTGTACATTCGGTTGGGAAAATAGCACATTGTGGCAACTTCAATGAGAAAAACAACACCTTGGTGCCCCTTTGGTCTCCAAAACAACCCGTTGCCAAAGTCGCTAGGCACCTTTGGTGGGAAAAACAGCACCTTGGTGCACGTTCGGTAGGCGAAAAACCTTGTTGGCTTGGTCACTAGGCTCCTTTGGCAGGAAAAACAACCATTTGGGCATCTTTGGTGGGTAAAATAACATGGTGGTGCACCTTAGGTAGGAAAAATAGCACATCGGCATGGTCGCTATGCCACTTCGGTGGGAAAAACAGCACCTTGGTGTACCTTCAATGGGAGAAATGGCACAATGGCACACCATTGCTGGGAAAAATAGCCCATCGACACGGTCGCCAGGCCACTTCGGTGGGAAAACAACACCCTGGTGCACCTTCAATGGGAAAAACAACACCTTAGTGTACCTTGAGTGGGCAAAATAGCCCGTTGGCATGGTCATTAGGCACCTTCAGTTGGAAAAACAATACTTTGGTGCACCATCGGTAGGCAAAACAGCTTGTTGGCATGGTCACTAGGCATCATTGGTGGGAAAAACAACCCGTTAGAATGGTCGCAGGCACCTTCGGTGGGAAAAACAGCACACTGGAGCACCTTTGATAGGCAAAATAGCCCGTTGGCACGGTCCCTACGCACCTTCGGTGGGAAAAACAGCATGTTGGTGCTCCTTCGGTGGGAAAATAGCCTGTTGGCATGGTTGCTAGGCATCTTCGGCCGGAAAAACAACACCTTAGTGCAACTTCAATGGGCAAAACAGCATGTTAGCACGGCCGCTAGGCACCTTCGGTGGGAAAAACGACACCTTGGTGTACATTTGCTGGGAAAAACAACATGTTGGTGCACCTTCAATGAGGAAAACAGCACCTTTGTGCACTTTTGGTCTGCAAAATAGCCTGTTGGGAAGGTCGCTAGGCACATTCGGTGGAAAAATGACACCTTGGTTCACCTTTGGTAGGCAAAACATCCCATTGGCATGGTCACTAGGCTCCTTCAATGGGAAAACAACCCTTTGGGCACCTTCGGTAGGTAAAACAACATGTTGGCGCACCTTAGATGGGCAAAATAGCACATTGGCATGGCTGCTAGGCTACTTCAATGGGAAAAAGAACATCTTGGTACACGTTCGGTGAGAAAAACAACACATTGGCACGTCTTTGGTGGGAAAAACAACCCACCGACACGGTCCCCAGGCACCTTCAGTGGGAAAAACAGCACCATGGTGTACCTTCAGTGGGAAAAATAGCACCTTCGTGTACCTTCAGTGGGTAAAACAGCCCGTTGGCACGGTCGCTAGGCACCTTCGGTTGGAAAAACGACACCTTGGTGCACAATCGGTATCCAAAACAACCTATTGGCAGGTCGCTAGGCAACTTAGGTGAGAAAAATAGCCCATTAGGCACCTTTGATAGGCAAAACAACATAATGTTGCACCTTCTATGGGTAAAAGAGTTCATTGACACGGTCGCTAGGCTCCTTCGGTTTGGAAAACATCACTTTGGTGCACCTTTGGTGGGAAAAAGAACAACTTGGTGCACCTTCGGTAGGAGAAATAGCCCATCAGGATGGTCGCTAGGCACCTTCAATCGAAAAAACAACACATTTGTGCACCTTCGGTGGGCAAAATAGTGAGTTGGCACAGTCTATAGGCACCTTCTGTGGGAAAAACAACACATTTGTGGACCTTCGGTGGGTAAAAGAGCCTATTGGCAAGGTCTCTAGGCATCTTTGGCGGGAAAAATAATAGCTTGGTGCACCTTTAATGGGAAAAACAATCAATTGGCACAGTCGCTAGGCACCTTGGGCGGGAAAAACAACACCTTGATGTACATTTGGTTGGAAAAATAGCACATTGTGGCACCTTCACTGAGAAAAACAACACCTTGGTGCCCTTTTGATCTCCAAAACAGCCCGTTGCCAAGGTCGCTAGGCATCTTTGGTGGGAAAAACAGCACCTTGGTGCAGCTTCGGTAGGCAAAACACCTCGTTGGCTTGGTCACTAGGCTCCTTTGGTAGGAAAAACAACCATTTGGGCCTCTTCGGTGGGTAAAATAACATGGTGGTGCACCTTAGGTGAGTAAAATAACACATTGACATGGTCGCTAGGCAACTTCGGTGGGAAAAAGAGCACCTTGGTGCACCTTCGATGCGAAAAATGGCACATTGGCAGACCATTGCTAGGAAAAATAGCCCATCGACACGATCGCCAGGCCCCTTCGATGGGAAAAACAACACCCTGGTGCACCTTCTGTGGGAAAAACAACACCTTAGTCTACGTTCAGTAGGCAAAACAGCCCGTTGGCATGGTCATTAGGCACCTTCAGTTGGAAAAACAATACCTTGGTGCACCATCGGTAGGCAAAACAGCCTGTTGGCATGTCGCTATGCATCTTAGGTGGGAAAAAAAGCTCGTTAGAATGGTCACCAGGCACCTTCGGTGGGAAAAACAGCACGTTAGAGCACCTTTGATAGGCAAAATAACTCGTTGGCATAGTCCTTAAGCACCTTCGGTGGGAAAAACAGCACGTTGGTGCACCTTTGGTGGGAAAATAGCCTGTTGGCACGGTTGCTAGGCATCTTCGGCACCTTAGTGCACCTTTAGTGGGCAAAACAGCACGTTAGCACGACCGCTAAGCACCTTTGGTGGGAAAAACGACACCTTCGTATACATTCAGTGGGAAAACAGCACATTGGTGCACCTTCAATGAGAAAAACAGCACCTTGGTGCACCTTTGGTTTGCAAAATAGCCTGTTGGCAAGGTCGCTAGTCACCTTCGGTGGAAAAATGACACCTTGGTTCACCTTTGGTAGGTAAAACTTCCCGTTGGCATGGTCACTAGGCTCTTTCAATGGGAAAAACAACCCTTTGGGCACCTTTGGTAGGTAAAACCACATGTTGGTGCACTTTAGATGGGCAAAATAGCACATTGGCACAGTCGCTAGGCTACTTCGATGGGAAAAACAACATCTTGATGCACGTTCGGTGAGAAAAACTGCACATTGGCACTCCTTTGGTGGGAAGAACAACCCGTTGACACGGTCTCCAGGCACCTATGGTGTGAAAACCAACACCTTGCTGTACCTTCGGTGGGAAAATAGCACCTTTGTGTACCTTCAGTGGGCAAAATAGCCCGTTGGCACAGTCGCTAGGCACCTTCGGTTGGAAAAACAACACCTTGGTGCACAATCGGTAGCCAAAACAACCTATTGGCAGGTCGCTAGGCAGCTTAAGTGGGAAAAAAGCTCATTAGGAAACTTTAATGGGCAAAACAATATAATGTGCACCTTCTATGGGTAAAAGAGTTCATCGACACGGTCGCTAGGCTCCTTCGGTTTGAAAAACATCACCTTGGTGCCACTTTGGTGGGAAAAACAACAACTTGGTGCACCTTCGGTAGGAAAAATAGCCCATCAGGACGGCTAGGCACCTTCAATCGAAAAAACAACACGTTGGAGCACCTTCGATGGGCAAAATGGCCCGTTGGCACAGTCTATAGGCACCTTCTATAGGAAAAACAACACATTTGTGGACCTTCGGTGGGTAAAAAAGCCTATTGGCACGGTCTGTAGGCATCTTTGGCGAGAAAATTAACACCTTGGTGCAGCTTCAATGGGTAAACAGTCAGTTGGCACAGTCGCTAGGAACCTTGGGCGGGAAAAACAACACCTTGGTGTACATTCAGTTGGAAAAATAGCACATTGTGGCATCTTCAATGAGAAAAACAACACCTTGGTGCCCCTTTGGTCTCCAAAACAACCCGTTGCCAAGGTCGCTAGGCACCTTTGGTGGGAAAAACAGCATCTTGGTGCACCTTCGGTATGCAAAACACCTCGTTGGCTTGGTCACTAGGCTCCTTTGGTAGGAAAAACAACCATTTGGGCATCTTTGGTGGGTAAAATAACATGGTGGTGCACCTTAGGTGGGAAAAATAGCACATCGGCATGGTCGCTATGCAATTTTGGTGGGAAAAACAGTACCTTGGTGCACCTTCGATGGGAAAAATGGCACATTGGCATACCATTGCTGGGAAAAATAGCCCATCGACACGGTCACCAAGCCCCTTCGGTGGGAAAAACAACACCCTGGTGCACCTTCAATGGAAAAATCAACACCTTAGTGTACCTTCAGTAGGTAAAATAGCCCGTTGGCCTGGTCATTAGGCACCTTCAGTTGGAAAAACAATACCTTGGTGCACCATCGGTAGGCAAAACAGCCTGTTGGCATGGTCGTTAGGCATCTTTGGTGGGAAAAACAGCCCGTTAGAATGGTCGCCAGGCACCTTCGGTGGGAAAAACAGCACGTTGGAGCACCTTTGATAGGCAAAATAGCCCGTTGGCACGGTCCCTAAGCACCTTCATTGGGAAAAACAACACGTTGGTGCACCTTTGGTGGGAAAATAGCCTGTTGGCACGGTTGCTAGGCATCTTCGGCTGGAAAAACAACACCTTAGTGCACCTTTAGTGGGCAAAACAGTACGTTAGCACGGCCGCTAGGCACCTTCGGTGGGAAAAATGACACCTTGGTATACATTTGGTGGGAAAAACAGCACGTTGGTGCACCTTCAACGAGAAAAACAGCACGTTGGTGCACCTTTGGTCTTCAAAATAGCCTGTTGGCAAGGTCACTAGGCACCTTCGGTGGAAAAATGACACCTTGGTTCACCTTTGGTAAGCAAAACATCTCGTTGGCATGGTCACTAGGCTCCTTCGATGGGAAAAACAACCCTTTGGGCACCTTCGGTAGGTAAAACATCATGTTGGTGCACCTTAGATGGGCAAAATAGCACATCGGCACGGTCACTAGGCTACTTCGATGGGAAAAACAACATCTTGGTGCACGTTCGGTGAGAAAAACTGCACATTGACACGCCTTTGGTGGGAAAAACAACCCGTCGACACGGTCGCCAGGCACCTTCAGTGGGAAAAACAGTACCTTGGTGAACCTTCGGTGGGAAAAGTAGTACCTTCGTGTACCTTTAGTAGGCAAAATAGCCTGTTGGCACGGTCGCTAGGCACCTTTAGTTTGAAAAACAACACCTTGGTGCACAATCGGTAGCCAAAACAACCTATTGGCAGGTCGCTAGGCAACTTAGGAGGGAAAAAGAACCCATTAGGCACCTTTGATGGGCAAAACAACATAATGTTGCACCTTCTACGGGTAAAAGAGTTCATCGACACGGTCGCTAGGCTCCTTTGGTTTGGAAAACATCACCTTGGTGCACCTTTGGTGGGAAAAACAACAACTTGGTGCACCTTCGGTAGGAAAAATAGCCCATCAGGATGGTCGCTAGGCACCTTCAATCAAAAAACAACACGTTGGAGCACCTTCAGTGGGAAAAATAGCGAGTTGGCACAGTCTATAGGCACCTTCTGTGGGAAAAACAACACATTTGTGGACCTTCGGTGGGTAAAAGAGCCTATTGGCACGGTCTTTAGGCATCTTTGGCGGGAAAAATAACACCTTGGTGCACCTTTAATGGGCAAAACAGTTAGTTGGGACAGTCGCTAGGCACCTTGGGCGGGAAAAACAACACCTTGGTGTACATTCGGTTGGAAAAATAGCACATTGTGGCACCTTTAATGAGAAAAACAACACTTTGGTGCCCCTTTGGTCTCCAAAACAGCCCGTTGCCAAGGTCGCTAGGCACCTTTGGTGGGAAAAACAGCACCTTGGTCCACCTTTGGTAGGCGAAAAATCTTGTTGGCTTGGTCACTAGGCTCCTTTGGCAGGAAAAACAACCATTTGGGCATCTTTGGTGGGTAAAATAACATGGTGGTGCACCTTAGGTAGGGAAAATAGCACATCGGCATGGTCGCTATGCAACTTCGGTAGGAAAAACAGCACCTTGGTGAACCTTCGGTTGGAAAATGACACATTGGCACACCTTTAGTCGGAAAAACAGCTCGTCAGTAGGGTCGCCAGGGAACTTTGGTAGAAAAAACAACACCATGGTGCACCTTCAGGAGGAAAAACAACACCTTAGTGTACTTTCAGTGCACAAAACAGCCCGTTGGCACAATCGTTAGGCACCTTCAGTTGGGAAAAAAACACCTTGGTGCACCATCGGTAGGCAAAACAGCCTACTGACATGGTCGCTAGGCAGC
>JAOSBN010119968.1:0-20420 GCA_027563595.1 Erythroxylum suave | reverse complement strand
TTCGGTGGGAAAAATAGCTTGTTAGGCTCCTTCGATGGGTAAAACAACACGTTGTTGCACCTTCGGTGGGCAAAACAGCCTACTGACATGGTCGCTAGGCAGCTTCGGTGGGAAAAATAGCTTGTTAGGCTCCTTCGATGGGTAAAACAACACGTTGTTGCACCTTCGGTGGGCAAAACAATCCATCGATGTAGTCACTAGGCTCTTCAGTGGGAAAAAATCACCTTGGTGCACCTTCGGTGTGAAAAACAGCCCGTTGGCATAGTCGCTAGGCACCTTTGCTAGGAAAAACAGCATGTTGAAGCACCTTTGATGGGGAAAACAGCCTGTTGGCATGATCCCTAGGCACCTTCGATGGGAAAAACAACAAGTTGGTGCACCTTTGGTGGGCAAAACAACCTGTTGGCACAGTCGCTAGGCATCTTTGTTGGGTAAAACAGCATCTTGGTGCACCTTTAGTACTCAAAACAGCTCGTTGGCATGGTCACTAGGCACCTTCGGTGGGAAAAACAACATCTTGGTGCACCTTCGGTAGGCAAAACAACCCTTTGGCATGGTTGCTAGCCACCTTCGATGGGAGAAACAACCCGTTAGGCATCTTTGGTGGTTAAAACAACACGTTGGTGGCCCTTCGGTGGGCAAAATAGCCCATCGGCATTGACTTTAGGCACCTTCGTTAGGAAAAATAGCTCCTTGATGCACCCTTGGTGGGAAAAACAACCTATCGGCACGGTCTCTAGGCACCTTCTGTGGGTAAAATAGCACGTTGGAACACCTTTGGTGGGAAAAACAGCCAGTTGGCACGGTGGCTATGTACTTTTGTTGGGGAAACAGCCCGTTGGGCACCTTTGGTGGGCAAAACAACCCTTAGGTATGGTCGTTAGGCACTTTCGGTGGGAAAAACAACATGTTGGTTCACTTTTTGTGGGCAAAACAACCCAATGGCATGGTCGCTAGGCACCTTCAGTGTGAAAAATAGCACCTTCGGTGGGTAAAACGGCCCGTGGGTATGGTCGCTAGGCACCTTCGGTGGGAAAAGTAACACGTTGGTGCACATTCGGTGGGCAAAACAACCCTTCGGTATGGTCGCTAGGCAGTTTCAGTGGGAAAAAAACCGGTTGGGTACCTGAGGAAGGAAAAATAGAATGTTGGTGCACCTTTGGTGGGTAGAACTACTCATTGACAAAGTCACTATGCACCTTCAGTAGGAAAAACAGCACAATGGTGCACCTTCAGTGGGAAAAACAGCCCATCAATATGGTCACTAGGCACTTTCGGTAGGAAAAACAACCTGTTAGGCACCTTAGGTGGGAAAAACAACACATTAGTGCACCTTCGGTAGGCAAAACAGCCCGTCATCACAGTCTCTAGGCACCTTCGATGGGCAAAACAGCCCATTGTTACACCTTTGGTGGGAAAAATAGTCCGATGGGAGCCTTCTGTGGTAAAAATAGCACATTGGTGCACCTTTGTTGGGCATAATAGCCAGTCGTCATGGTCAGTAGACACCTTCGATGGGCAAAACAGCACGTTGGTGCACCTTTGGTGGGCAAAACAACTCGTTGGTATGGTCGCTAGACACCTTCGGCGGGAAAAAAAGACCATTAGACACCTTAGGTTGAAAAAAAAACATATTGGTGCACCTTCAGTAGGAAAAATAGTCTGTCGGCACGATTGCTAGGCACTTTCAGCAAGAAAAATAGCTCGTTGGTGAACCTTCGGTGGGGAGAACAGCCCATTGGTGTGGTCGCTAAGCACCTTCGGTGGGAAAACAACACTTTGGTGCACCTTTGGTGGTAAAACAAACTGTCGGCAGCTTCGGTGGGAAAAATAGCACTTTGGTGCACCATTAGTAGGCAAATCAACCTGTCGGTATGGTCGCTAAGTAGTTTTGGAGTGAAAAACACACCGTTGGACACTATAGGTAGGAAGAACAACACGTTGGTGCACCTTCGGTGGGAAAAATAGCCTGTCGAAACTATGTGCAACTTCGTTGGGAAAAGAGCCCATTGACATTATCTTTAGGCTCCTTCAGTGGGAAAAATAACACGTTGGTGCACCTTCAGTGGGCAAAACAACCTTTTGATATGATCGCTAGGCACTTTTAGTGTGAAAAACAACCCATTGGGCACCTGAGGTGGGAAAAACCAAAAGTTCATGCATCTTCAATGGATAGAACCACTCATTGACACAGTCGCTATGCACCTTCGGTGGGAAAACAGCCCGTCAATATGGTCACTAGGCACTTTCAGTGGGAAAAATAGCCTGTTAGGCACCTTAGGTGGGAAAAATAACACATTAGTGCACCTGCGGTGGGCAAAACAGCCCATCAACACGGTCTCTAGGCACCTTCGATGGGCAAAATAGCTCATTGCTACACCTTTGGTGGGAAAATAGCCCGTTGGGAACCTTTAGTAGGGAAAATAGCACATTAGTGCGCCTTTGTTGGGCATAACAGCCTGTCGTCATAGTCAGTAGACACCTTCGATGGGAAAAACAGCACGTTGGTGCACCTTTGGTGGGAAAAACAGCTCGTCAGCACTTTCTGTGAGAAAGACAAACCATTGCACACCTTAAGTTGGAAAAAAAACACATTGGTGTACCTTCAGTAGGAAAACAGCCTGTTAGCACGATTGCTAGGCACTTTCAGTGAGAAAAATAGCCCGTTGGTGAACCTTCAGTGGGGAGAATAGCCCATTGGTGCGGTCGCTAGGCACCTTTGGTGGGAAAACAAAATTTTGGTGCACCTTTCGTGGGTAAAACAAACTGTCGGTAGCTTTGGTCAGAAAAACAACATGTTGGTGCACCTTCAGTGGGCAAACAACCTATCGGTATGGTCGCTATATAGTTTTGGTGTGAAAAAAGCCTGTTGCGCACCATAGGTGGGAAGAACAGCACATTGGTGCACCTTCAGTGATCAAGGCAGCCTGTCGAAACGGTCACTAGGCACCATCGGTAGAAAAAAAGCACATTGGTGCAACTTCAGTGGGCAAAACAGTTTCTTGGCATGGCTGCTAGGCACCTTCAGTTGGCAAAACAGCACATTGGTGCACCTTCAGTGGGTAGAATAGCTCGTCGATATGGTCGCTAGGCACTTTTGGCAGGAAAAACAACATGTTGGAGAATCTTCGGCGGGAAAAACAGCACGTTGGTGCAACTTTGGTGGGTAAAACAACCCATCGATATGAACGCTAGGCATTTTCAGTAGGAAAAACAGCACGTTTTTGCACCTTTTGTTGGAAAAACAGTCTGTTGACATGCTCGGTAGGCACTTTCGGTGGGAAAAACAGCCTAGTGGGCATCATCAGTGAGAAAAATAGAATGTTGTTGCTTTTTTAATGGGCAAAACAATTAGTCGGCATAGTCGCTAGGCAACTTCAGCGAGAAACAATATATTGATGCACCTTCGGTAGGTAAAACAGCCCATCGGCGCAATAACTAGGCACCTTCGGTGGGAAAAATAACACCTTGGTGCACCTTCGATGGGCAAAACAACCCATCAACACAGTTGCTAGGCACCTTCAGTGGGCAAAACAGCACGTTGGTGCACCTTTGGTGGGGAAAAGAACATGTTGGTGCACCTTCAGTGAGTAAAACTGCCCATCGGCATGGTAGCTAGGCACCTTTGCTTGAAAAAACAGCACAATGGAGCACCTTCGGTGGGCAAAAAGCCCGTTGGTACGTTCACTAGGCAGCTTCGGTGGGAAAAATAGCATGTTGGTTCACCTTCGGTGGGCAAAACAACACCTTGGCATGGTCGCTAGGCACCTTTGGCAGGAAAAGCAACACCTTGGTGCAACTTTGGTGGCAAAAACAGCACGTTAGTGCCCCTTCGATGGGAAAAACAACCAGTTAGCACAATTGCTAGGCACCTTCAGTGGGAAAAACAACATGTTGGAGCACCTTTGATGGGTAAAATAGCACATTGGTGCACCTTTGGTGGCAAAACAGCCCGTTGGAACGGTCGCTAGGCACCTTCGGTGGAAAAAACATGTCTGTGCACCTTCGGTGGGAAAAACAACCAGTGGCCATAGATGCTAGCCACCTTTGATGGGAAAAACAGCCCAGGGCTATAGTCATTAGGCACCTTTTGTGGTAGAAATAGCACCTTGCTGTACCTTCAGTGAGCAAAACAACTCGTTGGCACAGTTGGTAGGCACCTTCGGTGGGAGTAATAGCACCTTAGTGCACCTTCAGTGGGAGAATCAACCCATTGGTGGGAAAAACAGCACATTGGTGTAGCTTCGGTGGGCAAAACAACATGTCGGCATGGTTGCTAGGTGCCTTCAATGGCAAAAACAACACCTTGGTGCACTTTAGGTAGGTAAAATAGCCCATTGGCACGGTCGCTAGGTACCTTCGGTGGGCAAAATAGCTCATCAACACAGTCAGTAGGCACCTTTGGTGGGAAAAACGACACATTGGTGCACTTTGGATAGGCAAAATAGCCCATCGGCAAGATCACCAGGCACCTTGGGTGGGAAAAGCAACACCGTGGTGCACCTTCGGTGGGCAAAATAGCCAGTTGGCATGGTCGCTAGGCACCTTCAGTGGGGAAAACAGCACCTTGGTGCATTTCAGTAGGAAAAAGAGCTTGTTGGCACGATTGCTTCTACCTTCGGTGGGAAAAATAGCCCATTGTTAATCTTCAGTGGTCAAAACAACACGTTAGTTCACCTTCGATGGGCAAAACAACACATCGGTACATTAGCTAGGTACCTTCGATTGGAAAAACAACAACTTGGTGCACCTTCGGTGGGAAAAATAGCACGTTAGTGCAACTTTGGTTGTAAAAATAGCTCGTCGGCACGGTTGCCAGGTGCTTTCAGTGGGCAAAACAGCATGTTGGAGCACCTTTGGTAGGCAAAATAGCCTGGGCATGGTGGCTAGGCATCTTTGGTGGGAAAAATAGCAGCTTCGTGCACCTTTAGTGGGAAAAAGAGCCTGTTGGCACGATCGCTAGGCACCTTCAGTCAGAAAAACAACACCTTTGTGCACCTTCTATGGGCAAAACAGACCGTTAGCACAGTCGTTTTGCACCTTTGGTGGGAAAAACAGCACCTTGGTGTACCATGGTTAGGCAACTCATCCCGTTGATGCACCTTTAGTAGGCAAAACAGGCTGTTGCCACATTCATTAGTCACCTTTGGTGGGAAAAACAACACATTGGTGCAACTTCGGTGGGTAAAAGAGCCCATTGGCATGGTTGCTAGGCACCTTCGGTGGGAAAAACATGTTGGTGCACCTTCAGTGGAAAAAACAACCCATTAGGCGCCTTTGGTGGGCAAAACAACATGTTGATGCACCTTCAGTGGGTAAAACAACCCATCGGCACGGTTGCTAGGCACCTTTAGTGGAAAAAATAGCATGATGGAGCACCTTCGGTAGGCAAAATAGCCCATTGGTAGGTCCATTAGGCATCTTCAGTGGGAAAAACAACAGTTTGCTGCACTTTCAGTGGGAAGAAGAGCCTATTGGCACGATCACTAGTCGCCTTCAGTCGAAAAAACAGCACCTTCGTGCACCTTCTGTGGGCAAAACAACCCGTTGGCATAGTCATTAGGCTCTTTTGGTGGGAAAAACAATACCTTGGTGTGCCATAGTTAGGCAAATCAGCCCGTTGATGCACCTTGAGTAGGCAAAACAGGTCGTTGCCACATTCTCTAGGGACCTTCGGTGGGAAAAACAACACATTGGTGCACCTTTGGTGGGCAAAACAGCCCTTTAGGCACCTTTGGTGGGCAAAACAACATGTTGGTGCACCTTCAGTGGGTAAAACAACCCTTCGGCACGGTCGCTAGGCACCTTCACTGGAAAAAACAGCATGATGGAGCACCTTCGGTGGGCGAAATAGCCCATTGGCAGATCCGCTAGGCACCTTCGGTGGAGAAAATAGCACATTGATGCACCCTTGGTGGGCAAAACAACCCGTTAGCACAATCGCTAGGCACTTTCGGCGACAAAATCAACACCTTGGTTCACCTTCAGTAGGAAGAACAACACGTTGGTGCACCTTCGGTAGGAAAAACTGTCTATTGACACGGTCGCCAGGCAGATTTTGTAGGAAAAACGGCATGGGTGTGCACCTTCGGTGAGCAAAAAAGCCCATTGGCACGATTGCTAGGCACCTTCGGTGGGAAAACAACACGTTCGTTCACCGTCGGTAGGTAAAACAGCATGTGGTCACACTTGCTAGGCACATTTTGTGGGAAAAAATAGCACGTTGGGTACCTTCAGTGGGCAAAACAACTCGTTGGCTCACCTTTGGTGGGAAAAGCAGCTCGTTGGTGCACCTTCAGTGAGAAAACAGTCCATCGATATGATGGCTATGCACTTTCATTGGGAAAACAGCCCGTTGGGCATCTTAGGTGGGGAAAATAGCACTTTGTTTCACCTTCGATGGGCAAAACCCTTCAATATTGTCATTAGGCACTTTTAGTGGGAAAAATAGCTTGTTGGTGCACTTTTTATGGGCAAAACAACTCATTGGCATTGTCGCTACGCACCTTCGATGGGAAAAACAGCCCCTTAGGACACCTTCGGTGGTTAAAACAGCCCGTGGGCATGGTCGCTAGGCACCTTCGGTGGGAACGGCCCATTGGGCACATTTGGTGGCAAAACAGCCCATCAACACGATCACTAGGTTCCTTCGATGGGAAAAATAACACGTTGGTACACCTTTAGTAGGCAAAACAACCCTTCGGTACGGTCACTAAGCACTTTCGGTGGGAAAAAACCCAATGGGCAGTTTTGGAAGGAAAAACAGAACATTGGTGCACTTTTGGTGGGCAAAACCGCTCATCGACACAATTGCTATGCACCTTCTATGGGAAAAACAACACAGTGGTGCACCTTCAACGGGCAAAACAACCCATCAATACGGTCACTAGGCACTTTCGGTGGGCAAAACAACCTGTTAATATGGTCACTAGCACATTGGCGCAACTTTGGTGGGCAAAACAGCCCATCCACCTGATCACTAGGCTCCTTCGGTGGGATAAATAGCATGTTGGAGCATCTTCATTGGGCAAAATAGCCGTTTGGTATGGTCACTGGGCACTTTCTGTGGGAAAAATAGCCCCTATTGGGCTCCTTAGGTGGGAAAAACAACACGATAGTGCACCTTCGGTGGCAAAACAGCCCGTCAACACAATCTCAAAGCACCTTTGGTGGGAAAAATAGCCCGTTGGATCACCTTTAGTGGGCAAAACAACCCATTGTTACAACTTGGTTCAAAACATTGCTGCACCTTCATTAGGTAAAATAGCCCGTCGTCACGTCAGCACAGTCGCTAGGTATCGTCAGTGGGAAAAACAACACTTTGGTGCACCTTAGGTGGGAAAAACAACCTGTTGGTACTGTCTCCAGACACCTTTGGTGGGGAAAAAACCTATTGGACACGTTTGATAGGCAAAATTGCACGTTGATGCACCTTCAATAGGCAAAACAGCCCGTCGGGATGATCGCTAGGCATCCTAGGTAGGAAAAATAACACGTCGGTGCACCTTTGGTGGGCAAGACAGCCCATCGGCATAGTCTGTGGGCACCCTTGGTGTGAAAATGGCATGTTGGTGTACCTTAGATGGGCAAAATAGCACGTTGGAACACCTTGAGTAAAAAAGCCCATTGGAAAGTTTGCTAGACACCTTCGGGGGGAAAAATGACAAGTTGGTGCACCTTTGGTGGGCAAAACAACTTGTTGGTACAGTCGCTAGGCAACTTTATTGGGAAAAATAGCACCTTGGTGCACCTTTGATGGCAAAAAAAGCCCATTGGCAGGGTTTGCTAGGCACCTTTGATAGGAAAAACAGAACCTTGGTGCACCTTCTGTGGGCAAAATAGCCCGTTGGAGCGGTCATTAGGCATCTTTGGTGGGAAAAACAACACCTTGGTGCACCTTTGGTAGGCAAAACAGCCCATTTGTGCACCTTTGACAAGCAAAATAGCCTGTTGGCACGTTCGCTAGGAACGTTTGGTGGGAAAAACAGCACGTTGCTGCACCTTTGGTGGGCAAAACAACCCATTGGCATGTTCGCTACACCCCTTTGGTAGGAAAAACAACACGTTGGTGCACCTTTAGTGGGCAAAACAGCTCCTTGGCAAGGTTTATAGGCACATTCGGTGGGAAAAACAACACCTTGGTGCACCTTCGTTGAGTGAAACAGCTCGTTGGCGCGATCCCTAGGCACCTTGGCTAGGAAAAATAGCACCTCGGTGCACCTTCAGTAGGCAAAATAGCCTGTTGGCATGGCACCTATGCACCTTCGGTGGGAAAAACAACCTGTTGGGCAACTTCGGTAGGAAAAATAGCACCCTGGTGCACCTCTGGTGGGTAAAATAGCTCGTGGGCACGGTCACTAGGCACCTTTGGTGGGAAAAATAGTACCTTGGTGCACCTTTGGTAGGCAAAACAGCCCGTTCGTACGGTAAGCACCTTAGGTGGGAAAAACAATCCGTTTAGCACTTTTAGTGGGCAAAACAACACATTAATGCAACTTCAGTGACCAAGACAAACCGTCGGCATGGTTTTTAGGAACCTTTGGTGGAGAAAACAACACCTTGGTGCACCTTCGGTAGGCAAAACAACTTGTTGAGGCACCTTCCATGGGAAAAACAACACCTTGGCTAACACCTTGGAGCACCTTAGGTGGGCAAAACAACTCGTTGGCACAATTGCTAGGCACCTTCATTGGGAAAAACAACCCGTTAGTGCACCTTTGGCGAGCAAAATAGCCCATCGGCACAATCGCTAGGCACCTTGGGTGGGGAAAACAACACTATGGTGAACCTCCAATGGCAAAAATAGCCCATTGGCACAATCGCTAGGCACCTTTGGTGGGGAAAACAACACCTTGGTGCACCCTCGGTAGGCAAAAGAGCCCGTTGGCACGGTAGCTAGGCACCTTTAGCAGGAAAAGCAGTCCGTTGGTGTCGTTTGGTGTGCAAAACAACACATTGGTGCACCTTCGGTGTGTAAAATAGTCCATCAGCACGGTCGCTAGGCAGCTTCAATGGGAAAAACAACACCTTGGTGCACCTTCAGTAGGAAAAATAGCATGGTGGTGCGCCTTCAGTAGGAAAAGTAGCTCTTCGACAATGTCACTAGGCATCTTTGATGTTCAAAACAACACATTGGACAACCTTCGGTGGGCATAGCAGCCCATTGGCATGGTCATTAGGCATCTTCGGTAGGAAAAACAACACCTTGGTGCACCTTTGACGGGTTTGGTGGGATAAAGAACACCTGGTGCACCTTTGGTGGCCAAAACAACCTGTTGACACTATCGCTAGGCACCTTTGGTGGGAAAAACAACACCTTATTGCACCTTAGGTAGGCAGAACAGCCCATTGGCATAGTTGCCAGCTACCTTCAGTGGGAAAAACAACCCGTTGGTGCACCTTTGGTGTGCAAAACAACCCGTTGGCACGGTCAATAGGCATTTTTTTATGGGAAAAATGGCACTTGGTGCACCTTGGGTAGGCAAAACAACCCATCGGCACGGTCGCTAGGCATCTTGGTTGAGGAAAACAACACCGTGGTGCACCTTTGACGGGCAAAATAGCCCGTTGGCACGGTCACTAGGCACATTTGGTGTGAAAAATAGCACATTGGTACTCCTTCGATGGGCAAAACAACCCATCGGTATGGTCACTAGGCACTTTCAGTGGGAAAAATAGATCATTAGGCACCTTAAGTGGGAAAAATAGCACATTGGTGCACCTTCGATGGGAAAAACAGCCCGTTAGCATGATCGCTACGCAACTTTAATGCGAAAACAACAGTTCGGTATACAAAACAACCTGTCGATATGGTCATTATGAAGTTTCGGATGGAAAGTTACCCCGTTGGGCACCATAGGTGGGAAGAACAACAAGTTGGTACACCTTCGGTGGGCAAAGCAGGCCATCGGAACTATCGCTAGGCGCCATCAGTGGGAAAAGCAACACGTTGGTGGAACTTCGATGGGAAAAACAATCAGTTGGCAAGGTCACTAGGCACCTTCAGTTGGCAAAATAGCACATTTATGCACCTTCGGTGGGTAGAACAGCTCGTTTTTAACATCGCTAGGCACTTTCGATGGGAAAACATCCTGTTGGGCACCATAGGTGGGAAAAACAAAATGTTGGAGAATCTTCGGTTGGAAAAATAGCATTTTGGTGCACCTACGGTGGGCAAAACAGCCCATTGGTATTATTGCTAGGCATTTTCGGTAGGAAAAATAGCCCATTGGTGCACCTTTTGTTGTAAAAACAACCTATTGATACGGTCACTAGAAACCTTTAGTGGAAAAATAGCATGTTGGGCACCATCGGTGGGAAAAATAGCACATCGATGTAACTTCGGTGGGCAAAACAGTCAGTTGGCACAGTCGCTAGGCACCTTCAGTGGGAAAAACAACATATTGATGCATCTTTGGTGGGAAAAACAGCACCTTGGTGCACTTTTGGTGGGCAAAACAACTTGTTGGCATAGTTGCTAGGCACTGTCGGTGGGAAAAGATGCTCATTAAGCAACTTTGGTGGGCAAAATAGCATGTTGGTGCACCTTTGGTGGGCAAAACAACCAATTGTTATGATTGCTGGGCACCCCTGGTGGGAAAAACAACACGTTGGTGCACCTTCGATGGGAAAAATAGTCCATTAGCACGGTCGTTAGGCACCTTTCGTGGGTAAAATAGCACGTTGGTACACCTTTCGTGGGCAAAATAGCCCACTCACATGATCACTAGGCACCTTCGGTCGAAAAAATAGCACCTTGGTGCACCTTTGATGGGCAAAACAGCCCGTTGGCAAGATCGCTAGTAACCTTCAATGGGAAAAATAGCCTGTTGAGCACCTTTTGTTTCGAAAACAACACGTTGGTGCACCTTCAGTGTGAAAAAAACACGTTGGTGCACTTTCAGTGGGCAAAACAACCCCTTGGTGCACCTTCATTGGGAAAAATAGCTCATTGGCATAGTCGCTAAGCACCTTCAGTGGGAAAAACATCCCATTGGGCACCTTTGGTGAACAAAACAGCACGTTGGTGCACCTTTGGTGGGCAAAACTGCCCATCGGCATAGTCGCAGGGTGCCTTCGATGGGAAAAACAGCACCTTAGTGTACCTTTCGTGGGTAAAACAAACTGTTTGCACCTTTGGTAGGAAAAACAACACATTATTGCACCTTCAGTGTGCAAAGCAACCCATCGGTATGGTCGCTATGCAATTTTGAGGGGAAAAATAGCCCGTTGGACACCATAAGTTGGAAGAACAGCACATTGGTGAACCTTCGGTGGGCAAAGCAGCCAGTCGGAACAGTCGCTGGGCAACATTGGTGGGAAAAACAACCCATTGGTGCACCTTCTTTGGGCAAAACAGCACATCAACATGGTGGCTAGGCACCGTCAATGGAAAAAACAACACTTTGGTGCACCTTAGGTGGGCCAAATAGCCTGTTGGCACAATCGGCAGACAGCTTTGGTGGGAAAAAAACTTGTTGGGCACATTCGGTGGGCAAAACAACACGTTGGAGCCCCTTTGATTGGCAAAATAGCTCATTGGCATGATCACTAGGCACCTTCATTAGGAAAAATAGCACGTTGGTACCGCTTCGGTTGGTAAAACAGCCAGTTGGCATAGTCAGTAGGCACCTTCGGTGGGAAAAATGGCATCTTGGTGCACCTTCGGTGGGAAAAATAGCGCCTTAGGTGGGAAAAAAGCACATTCTTGCACCTTCGATGGGAAAAATAACCCATTGGCATGTTTGGTGGGAAAAACAGTGCCTTGGTGCACCTTTGGTGGGAAAAATAGCACCTTGGTGCGCCTTCTGTGGGCAAAACAACCCGTTGACATGATCATTAGGCACCTTTGGTGGGAAAAACATCACCTTAGTGCACCTTCGGTAGGCAAAGCAGCCCTTTTATGCACATATAGCGGGCAAAACAGAACATTGGTGCACCTTCGATGGGCAAAACAATCCATTGACACGTTCGCTAGGCACCTTTGGTGGGAAAAACAACATGTTGGTGCACCTTTGGTGGGAAAAATAGCCTGTTGGCATGGTCGCTAGGCACATTCGGTTGGTAAAACAGCACCTTGGTGCACCTTCGGTGGGTTAAACAGCCCGTTGGCATGGTCCCTAGGCACCTTGGCTAGGAAAAATAGCACCTTGGTACACCTTCAGTAGGCAAAACAACCCATTGGCATGGCAGCTAGGCACCTTCGGTGTAAAAAATGACCCGTTGGGCACTTTCCGTGGGAAAAAAAGCACCCTAGTGCACCTTCGATGTGTAAAACAACCCGTAGGCATGATTGCTAGGCACCTTCAGTGGGAAAAATAGTACCTTGGTGCACATTCGGTAGGAAAAATAGCTTGTTGGCATAGTGAGAGGGGACTTTCGATGGGAAAAACAACCTGTTAGTTACCTTCGGTAGGCAAAACAACACATTGGGGCACCTTCAATGGGTAAAACATCCCATCGGCACAGTCACTAGGCACCTTCGGTTGGAAAAATAGCACGTTGGAGCACCTTTGGTGGTTAAAACAACCCATTCACACATTCGCTAGGCACCTTGGGTGGGAAAAGCAGCACGTTCGTGCGCCTTCGGTGGGCAAAACAGGCCATTGGCACATTCACTAGGCACCTTCACTGGGAAAAATAGCACCTTGGTGTACCTTCGGTTGGAAAAGGAGCCCGTTGGCATGGTTGGTAGGCACCTTCGGCAGGAAAAACAACACCTTGGTCCACCTTCTGTGGGAAAAACAACCTATTGGCACAGTTGTTAGCTACCTTTAGTGGGAAAAACAACAACCTGGTGCACCTTCAATAGGCAAAATAGCCTGTTGCTGCACCTTCGATGGAAAAAAAACTGGTCGGCATTTTCACTAGGCACCTTCAGTGGCAAAAACAACATGTTTGCACGTTTGCTAGGCACCTTCGATGGCAAAAACAACACGATTGCACATTTTCTAGGCACCTTTGGTGGGAAAAACAACACGTTGATTCACCTTCGGTAGGTAAAACAGCCTGTTAAGGCTCCTTTGGTGGGGAGAATAGCACCTTGGTGCATCTTATGTAGGCAAAATAGCTCATCGGCATGGTCGTTAGGCACCTTTGGTGGGAGAAACAACACCTTCGTGCACCTTCGTTAGGCAAAACAGCTTGTTGATGCACCTTTGGGAAGAAAAACAGCTCGTTGGCACGTTCATCAGGCACCTTCAGTAAGAAAAACAACACATTGGTGCACCATCAGTGGGCAAAATAGCTCATTGGCATGTTCGCTAGGCACGTTTAGTGGGAAAAACAACACGCTGGTGCACCTTCGGTGGGCAAAACAGCCTGTTGCTAGGCACATTCGATAGGAAAAAATAGCACTTGGTGCACCTTCTGTGGGTAAAACAACCCGTTCACACAGTTCCTAGGCACTTTGGGTGGGAAAAACGACACCTTGGTGTACCTTCAGTAGGCAAAATAGCCTGTTGGCAAGGTAGCTAGGCACCTTTGGTCGAAAAACGACTCGTTGGGCACTTTAGATGTGCAAAATAGCACATTGGTGCACCTTTTGTTGGAAAAACAGCTTGATGACACGGTCACTAGGCACCTTCGATGGGAAAAACGACCTGTTGGGCATCATCCATGGAAAAAACACACGTTGGTCTAAGTTCGGTGCGCAAAACAATCAGTAGGCATGGTCGCTAGGCACCTTAAGTGAGTAAAACAACATGTTGATGCACCTTCGGTAGGTAAAACAACCTGTTGGCACGATCACTTGGCACCTTCGGTGGGAAAAATAGCACTTTGGTGCGTTTTTAATGGGCAAAACAACCCATTGGCACGATCGTTAGCCACCTTAGGTGCCATTGGGGACCTTTGGTGGGCAAAACAACACGTTGGTGAACCTTTGATGGGCAAAACAACTCGTCGACATAGTTACTAGGCACCTTCAGTGGGAAAAACAACACGTTGGTGCACCTTCAGTGGGCAAAACAACGCGGTGCAGCTTCGGTGGGCAAAACAGCCCATTGGCATGATCGCTCATCAGCTTCGGTCAGAAAAATACCACCTTGGTGCACCTTTGGTGGGTAAAATGGCCTATTGGTAAGGTCGTTAGGCACCTTTGATGGGAAAACAGCCCGTTGGCACCTTCGGTGGGCAAAACAGCACGTTGGTACATCTTTTGTGGGAAAAATAGCCCATCAAGACGGTGGCTAAGCACCTTCGGTAGGAGAAACAATAGCTTGGTGCACCTTCGTTGGGCAAAACCACCCGTCGGTACGGTCGCTAGGCACCTTTAATGGGAAAACAACACTTTGGTGCAACTTCGGTGGGCAAAACAGCCGGCTGGCATGATTGCTAGGCACCTTAAGTGGGAAAAACAACCTATTGGGCACCTTTGGTGGGGAAAACAGCAGGTTGCTGCACCTTCAGTGGGCCAAACAGCAAGTTGCACGGTCGCTAGGCACCTTCGCTAAAAACAGCACCATGGTGCACCTTTGGTGGGTAAAACAGACTATCGGCACCTATAGTGGGAAAAATAGCACGGTTTTCCATCTTCGGTGGCTAAAACAGTCAGTTGGCATGGTTGTTAGGCACCTTCAGTGATTAAATCAACATATTGATGCACCTTCAGTGGGTAAGACAACCCATTGGCACGATCGTTAAACAACTTTGATGGGAGAAGCAACACCTTGACGCATTTTTGGTGGGCAAAACAACCCGTTGGCATGGTCACTAGACACCTTCGGTGGGAAAAATAGCCCATTAGGCAACCTTGGTAGGAAAAACAACATCTTGGTACACCTTCGGTAGGCAAAACAACTTGTCGACATGGTTGCTAGGCACCCTTAGTGGGAAAAACAGCATGTTGGAGCACCTTTGGGGGGAAAAATAGACCATAGACAAGATCGCTAGGTACCTTTTGTGGGCAAAACAACACGTTGGTGCACCTTCGGTGGGCAAAACAACCCATCTGCATGATCGCTAGGGACCGTCGGTCAAAAAAATAGCACCTTAGCCCACCTTTAATGGGAAAAACAGCCCGTTTGCATGGTCACTAGGCACCTTCAGTAGGAAAAACAACATGTTGGTGCACCTTCGTTGGGAAAACAGCACCTTTGGTGGGAAAAACAGACCGTCAACACCTTTGGTGGGCAAAGTAGCACATTGGTGCACCTTTGGTGTGCAAAACAACCCATCGGTATGGTCGCTATGCAGTTTCGATGGGAAAAATAGCCTGTTGGGCACGATAGGTTAGAATAATAGCACATTGATGCACCTTTAGTGGGTTAAGCCGCCCGTCATAGCGGACACTAGGCACTGTCGGTTGGAAAATAACACTTTGGCATACATTAGGTGGGAAAAACAGCCTGTTGGCATGGTTGCTAGACACCATTGGTGGGAAAAACAACCTGTTGGGCACGTTGGGTGTGAAAAATAGCACGTTGGTGCACCTTTGGTGGGAAAAACAACCAGTCGGCATGATCACTAGGCATCTAAAGTGGAAAAAATAGGACGTTGGTGCACCATCGGTGGGAAAAATAGCCTGTCGGCACGGTCAGTAGGCACCTTTTGTGGGAAAAATGGCATGTTGGTGCACCTTCGGTGGGCAAAACAGAACATTGTAACATCTTTGGTGGGCAAAACAGTTTATTGGAAAGTTCGCTAGGCACCTTCAGTCAGAAAAACTAAAAGTTGGTGCACTTTTGGTGGGCAAAACAACCCGTTAGCATGGTTGCCAGGCACCATTGGAGGGAAAAACAACACATTAGAGCACCTTTGGTGGGTGAAACAGCCCATTCACACGTTAAACAGCACATTCGTGCATCTTCGATGGGAAAAACAGCCCATTGGCATATTAGCTAGGCACATTTGGTGGGAAAATAGCATCTTAGCGCACCTTCGATGCGAAAAACATATTGCCCATTGGCATGGTTGCTAGGCACCTTCGATAGGAAAAACAACACCTTCGTGCACCTTTTGTATGCAAAACAGCCTGTTGGCACGGTCATTAGGTACCTTCGGTGGGAAAAACAACACCTTGGTGCACCTTCGGTAGGAAAAAGAGCCTGTTGATGCACTTTCGGCAGGTAAAACAACCTATTGGCACGTTCACTAGGCACCTTTGGTGGGGAAAACAACACGTTGGTGCACCTTGGTGGGAAAAACAGCCCGTTGGCACGTTCGCTAGGCATCTTTAGTGGGAAAAACAACACGTTGGTACACCTTCGGTGGGTGAAACAACTCATTGGCATGGTCGGTAGGCACATTTAGTGGGAAAAACAACACCTTAGTGCACCTTCGGTGGGTAAAACAACCCATTGGCATGGTCCCTAGGCACCTTGGGTAGGACAAATAGCACCTTGGTGCACCTTCAGTAGGCAAAACAGCCCGTTGGGATGGCAGCTAGACACCTTCAGTGGGAAAAACAACCCGTTGAGCACGTTGGTGGGAAAAACAGTACCTTGGTGCACCTTCGTTTGGTAAAACAACCTGTGGGCACGGTCGCTAGGCACCTTCGTTGGGAAAAATAATACCTTGGTGCACCTTTGGCAGGCAAAATAGCCCGTTAGCACGTGTAGTAGGTACCTTCGGTGGGAAAAACAGCCCGTTAGTTACCTTCGGTGGGTATGAAAACACGTTGATGTACTTTCGATGGGCAAATCAGCCCGTCAGTACAGTTTCTAGGCACCTTTGGTAAGAAAAACAGCACATTGGAGCACCTTCGGTGGGCAAAGCGACCCGTTCATATGTTTGCTAGGCATCTTGGGTGGGAAAAATAGCACGTTCGTGCGCCTTCGATGCGTAAAATAGCCTATTAGCACATTCGCTAGGCACCTTCGATGGGAAAAATAGCACCTTGGTGCACCTTCGGTTGCAAAAAGGGCTCGCTAGCACAGTTTACAGCATGTTGGTGCACCATTGGTGAGCGAAATAGCCCATTGGCGTGGTCGCTAGGCATATTTGATGGAAAAAAAAGCACGTTGGTGCACCTTCACTGATTAAAACAGCCCGTTGGCACGGTCCCTAAGCACCTTTGGAGGGAAAAACAACACCTTGGTGCACCTTCAGTAGCAAAATAGTCCGTTTGCATAGCAAGGCACCTTCGATAGGAAAAACGACCCGTAGGGCACCTTCAGTGGGAAAAATAGCACCCTGGTGCACCATTTGTGGTTAAAATAACCCTTTGACACTGTTGCTAGGCACCTTCAGTGGGAAAACAGCACCTTAGTGCACCTTCAATGGGCAAAATAATCCATTGGCTTAGTCGCTAGGCACCTTCGGTGGGAAAAAACAACACGTCTATGCACCTTCCATTAGTAAAACAGCCCATGGCTATAGTCGCTAGGCACCTTTGGTAGGATAAAATAGCCTGTTGGGAATCTTCGGTGGCAAAAACAACACATTGGTGTAACTTCTGTGGGAAAAACAACAACTTGGTGTACCTTAGGTGGGCAAAACAACCCATCAGTAGGTCGGTAGGAACCTTCGATAGTAAAATCAGCACCTTGGTGCACCATCGATGGGCAAAACAACTTGTTGGCATGGTCGCTAGGCGTCTTCCGTGGGAAAAACAACCCATTAGGCACCTTCGATAGGAAAAATAGCGCCTTAGTGTAGCTTCAGTGGACAAAGCAGCAAATCGGAACGGTTGCTAGGCACCATCATTGGGAAAAAACAGCATGTTCGTGCAACTTCAATTGGAAAAACAATCAGTTCGCACGGTTTTTAGGCACCTTCAGTTGGCAAAATAGCACATTTGTGCACCTTTGGTGGGTAGAACAGCCTGTCAGAATGGTTACTAGGCACTTTTGGTGGGAAACAGCCCGTTGGGCTCCATAGGTGTGAAAAATAGCATGTTCGAGAACCTTCGGTGGGAAAAAACAACATGATGGTGCACCTTCAGTGGGCAAAACAGCCCGTTGAGGCACCTTCGGTGGGAAGAACAACACGTTGGTGCAGCTTTGGTCGGCAAAGTAGCCAGTCTAACGGTCGCTAGACACCATCAATGGGAAAAACAGCACGTTGGTGCAACTTCGATAGGAAAAACAGTCAGTTGGCATGGTCGCTAGGTACCTTTAGTTGGCAAAATAGCATATTTGTGCACCTTTGGTGGGTAAAACAGCCCGTCGATATGATCGCTAGGTATTTTTTATGGGAAAATAGCCTGTTGGGCACCATTGGTGGGAAAAATAGCACGTTGGAGAAAGAGAACCTTAGGTTGGAAAAATAGCACATTGGTGCACCTTTTGTTGGAAAAATAGCCTGTTGACACGGTCACTAGACACCTTCGGTGGGAAAAACAAGATGTTGGGCACCATCGGTGGGAAAAATAGCACATTGGTGCAACTTCGATGGGCAAAACAATCAGTTGGCACAGTCGCAAGGCATCTTCAGTGATTAAAACAACATATTGATTCACCTTCAGTGGGTAAAATATCCCATTAGCATGATCGCTAGGCAACTTCGGTGGGAAAAACAACACCTTAATGTATTTTTGGTAGCCAAAACAGCACATTGGGCACGATCGCTAGGCACCTTCGGTCAGAAAAATAGCACCTTGGTGTACCTTTGGTGGACAAAACAGCCCGTTGGCACTATGGCTAGGCACCTTTGATGGGAAAAATAGCCCATTGGGCACCTTCGGTGGGCAAAATAGCATGTTAGTGCACCGTCAGTGGGAAAAATAGCCCGTTGACACGGTCGCTAGGCACCTTCAGTGGGAAAAATAGCACGTTGGTGCACCTTCAGTGGGAAAAACAGCACCTTGGTGCACCTTCAGTGGGTAAAACAACTTGCCGGCATGGTTGGTAGGCACCTTTGGTGGGAAAAACATCACCTTAACGCATCTTTGGTGGGCAAAACATCCCATTGGCATGGTTGTTGTGGGAAAAACATCCCATTGGGCACCTTCGGTGGGAAAAACAGCATGTTGGTGCACCTTCGATCGGGAAAACCACCCATTAGCACAGTCGCTAGGCACCTTCGGTGGGAAAAACAGCGCTTTAGTGTACCTTTGGTGGGTAAAACAGACTGTCTACACCTTTGGTAGGAAAAATAGCACATTGGTGCACTTCGGTGCACAAAACAACCCATTGGTATGGTCACTATGCAGTTAGTGGGAAAAACAGCTCATTAGGCTCCATAGGTTGCAAGAATAGCACTTTGGTGCACCTTCAGTAGGTAAAGCAACCAGTCAGAATGGTCGCTAGGCAACATTGTTAGGAAAAACAACATATTGGTGCGCTAATTAGCTTGTTGGCACAATCGCCATACACCTTTGATGGGAAAAACAACCTGTTCGGCACGTTCGCCAGGCAAAATAGCACGTTGGTGCACCTTCGGTGGGCAAAACAGCCCGTCGGCATGATGGCTAGGCACCTTCGATGGGAAAAATAGCACATTGATGCACCTTCAGTGGCCAAAACAGCCTGTCGGCATGGTCAGTAGACACCTTTGGTGGGAAGAATGGCTTATTGGTGCACCTTTAGTGGGAAAAATAATACATTCCTGAACCTTCGATGGGAAAAATAACCCATTGGCACGTTCGCTAGGCACCATTGGTGGGAAAAGTTGTACCTTGGTGCACCTTCGATGGGAAAACAACTTGTTGGTGTGGTCGCTACGCACCTTCAATGGGAAAACCAACTTGTTGGCATGTTCATTAGGCACCTTTGGTGGGAAAAACATCACCTTAGTGCACCTTGGGTAGGCAAAACAGCCCGTTTATGCATGTTCGGCGGGCAAAACAGCCTATTGGCACGTTCGCTAGGCACTTTCGGTAGGAAAAACAACTCGTTGGTGCACCTTAAATGGGCAAAATAGCTCGTTGGCGCATTCACTAGGCACCTTTTGTGGGAAAAACAACACGCTGGTGAAACTTTGGTAGGAAAAAGAGTCTATTGGCATGGTTGCTAGGCACATTCGATGGGTAAAACAACACCTTGGTGAACCTTCGGTGGGTAAAATAGCACATTGGCACGGTCCCTAGGCACCTTAGGTTGGAAAAATGGCACCTTCGTGCACCTTTAGTAGTCAAAACAGCCCGTTGGCATGGCAGCTAGGCACCTTCGATGGGAAAAACGACCCATTGGGCATTTTTGGTGGGAAAAATAGCTCCCTAGTGCACCTTCAGTGGGTAAAACAGCCCGTGGACATGGTCGCTTGGCACCTTCGGTGGGAAAAACAATACCTTGGTGCACCTTTGGTAGACAAAACAGGCCGTTGACACGGCTGGTAGGCACCTTCCCTAGGAAAAACTGTAACATCCCATCACCGATGGGAAGGGTAAGATAGTAATTTGGAACGGGCGAGGGGAGTTTAAAATTGTTTGGCTATGTTCATGCATTCATATATGCACGTGAGTAGTGAATTTTGCACATGTAATGATTGTACATGCATTCATGACATTTCCCGGTATATTTGCTAATAAATGAAATTGT
>JAOSBN010119897.1:0-34315 GCA_027563595.1 Erythroxylum suave | reverse complement strand
TAGCCAAACAATTTTTAAAACACTCCTAGCCCGTTCCAAATTACTATTTTACCCTTCCCATCGGTGATGGGATGTTATAGATCAAGCAGACAATTAAGTGCACCGAATTTAAGGGTAAAGCCCAAGTATTGGGCAGTGGAAAAAAAATAGGTTAGCAGATTATGCACTACAAGAAAAGAAATAATTAATGATGGAAAATTACAAACAGAAAACATATCGTTGAAAATTACCAACAGAAAGTCCATTTCCGTTGGTAAAGTTGGCCGAAAAATTTTCGTTTAGCGACGGTACTAACATCCGTCACTAAATATGAATGAAAATCATATCGACAAATTTAGCGATGGTATAAGATGTCCGTCGGTAAGGAAGGCGGCTTTAGTGATAGAAAATTACTGACCAAAAATATATCACTACAAATTACCGACGGAAAATCAATTTCTGTTGGTAAAGTTGATGGGAAAATTTTTGTTTAGCGATGGTACTAACATCTTTCACTAAATATCGAGGGAAATCATACCAGCAAATTTAACTATGGAATTTAGCGATGGTATAAGATGTTCGTCGATAAAGAAGGCTGCTTTAGACTCAACTCCTTTAATCTCACAACTCTTGGACACTCTCATTCTTAATGGTTCCACAGATCAAGCAGACTGTTAAGCGCACCCAATCCAAGGGTAAGGCCCAAGTATTGGGCAGTGGCAGAAATGATAGGTTAGGAGGTTTTGCACTACAAGAAAAGTAGGAATTAGCCATGGAAAATTATCTACAGAAAATATACCGTTCCAAATTACCGAAGGAAAGTCCATTTCCGTAGATAAAGTTGGCTGGAAAATTTTCGTTTAGTGATGGTGCTGACGTCCTTTGCTAAATATGAATTGAAATCATCCCAGTAAATTTAACGATGGTATAAGATGTCGGTCGGTAAAGAAGCTGGCTTTAGTGACAAAAAATTACTGACAAAAAATATACTGCTACAAATTACTGACGAAAAATCGATTTTTGTTGGTAAAGTACTGACAAACAATCGATTTTTGTTGGTAAACTTGATGGGAAAATTTTTGTTTTGCGACGATACTAACATCCGTCACTAAATATGAAGGAAAATCATCTCGACAAGTTTAGCAATGGAATTTAGCGATGGCATAAGATGTCCGTCGGTAAAGAAGGCAGCTTTAGACTGAACTCCTTTAATCTCACAACTCTTGCACACTTTAAATCTTAATGGTGCCACAGATCAAGAATACTGTTAAGTGCACCCAATCTGAGGGTAAGGCCCAAGTATTGGGCCAAGGCAAAAACGATAGGTTAGTAGATTATGTACTAAGAGAAAAGATAGAATTAGCGATGAAAAATTACCGACAGAAAATATACCGTTGCAAATTACCGACGCAAGGTTGATTTCTATTGGTAAAGTTGATGGGAAAATTTTGGATTAGCGATGGTACTAACATCCATTGCTAAACATGGACTGAAATCATCCTGGCAAATTTAGCGATGGTATAAGGTGTCCGTCGGTAAGGAAGGCGACTTTAGTGACGGAAAATTACGGGCCAATAATATATCGCTACAAATTACGGATAAAAAATTGATTTCCATTAGTAATGTTGATGGGAAATTTTTCATTTAGCGACGGTACTAACATCCGTCCCTAAATATGGAGGGAAATCATCCCGGAAAATTTAGCAACGAAATTTCGCATAGGTACAAGATTTTCGTCGGTAAAGAAGGCGGCTTTAGACTCAACTCCTTTAATCTCACAACTCTTGCACACTCTTATTCTTAATGGTGCCACAGATCAACCAGACTGTTAAGTGCATCCAATCTGAAGGAAAAGCCCAAGTATTGGGCAGTTGCTTAAATGATAAGTTAGCAGATTATGCACTACAAGAAAAGCAAAAATTAGCGACAGAAAATTACTAACAGAAAAAATACCGTTGCAAATTACCAATTGAAAGTCCATTTCAACTGGTAAATTTGGGGGGAAATTTTTCGTTTAGTGACGATAATAATATCCGTCAAAAAATATGGACAGAAATCATCCCAGCAAATTCAGTGATGGAATTTAGCGATGGTAAAAGATGTCCGTCGGTAAAGAAGGCAGCTTTAGACTCAACTCCTTTAATCTCACAACTCTTGCACACTCTCATTCCTAATGGTGCCACAGATCAAGCAGATTGTTAAGTGCACCCATTCAAAGGGTAAAGCCCAAGTATTGGGCCGTGGCAAAAATGATAGGTTTTCAGATGATGCACTGTAAGAAAAGCAAGAATTAGCGAAGGAAAATTATTGACGAAAAATATACCGTTGAAAATTATCAACGGAAATTCCATTTCCGTTGGTAAAGTTGACGAAAAAATTTTCTTTTAGCGACGGTACTAACATCTGTCACTGAATATGGACGAATACCTTCCCAGCAAATTCAGCATTGGAATTTAGCCTTGGTATAAGATTTCTGTTGGTAAAGAACGAGGCTTTAGTGACAGAAAATTACCGACAAAAATATACGATTACAAATACCAATAGAAAATTGATTTTTGTTGGTAAAGTTGATGGGAAAATTTTCATTTAGCGACGGTACTAACATCTATCATTACATATGGAGGGAAATCATCTCAACAAATTTATCAATGGAATTTAGCGTTGGTATAAGATGTCTGTCGGTAAAGAATGCGGCTTTAGACTCAACTCCTTTAATCTCACAACTCTTGCACACTCTTATTCTTAATGGTGCCATAGATCAAGCAGATAGTTAAGTGCACCCAATCTGAGGGTAAAGCCCATGTGTTGGGCCATGGAAAAAAAGATAGGTTAGCAGATTATCCACTACAAGAAAAGAAAGAATTAGCGACGGAAAATAACCGACAGAAAACATGCCGTTGCAAATTACCTGCTGAAAGTCCATTTCCGTTGGTAAAGTTGGCTGAAAATTTTTCGTTTAGCGACTGTACTTACATCTGTCTATAAATATGGAGGGAAATCATCTGAGAAAAATTAGCGATGGTATAAGATGTCCGTCGGTCAAGAATGCTGCTTTAGACTCAACTCCTTTAATCTCACAACTCTTGCACACTCTCATTCGTAATGATGCCACAGATCAGGCAGACTATTAAGTGCACCCAATCTGAGGGTAAAGACCAAGTATTGGGTAGTGGAAAAAATGATAGGTGAGCAAATTATCCACTACAAGAAAAGCAAGATTTAGCGACGAAAATTTACCGTTGCAAATTACAAACGAAAAACCCATTTCCGTTGGTAAAGTTGATGGAAAATTTTTCTTTTCGTGACGGTACCAACACCCGTCACCAAATTTGGACAGATATCGTCCCAACAAATTCAGCAATGGAATTTAGCGATGGTATAAGATTTGCGTTGGTAAGGAACGAGGATCTAGTGACAGAAAATTATCGATGAAAAATATACAATGAAAAATTACCAACAGAAAATCGATTTCTGTTGGTAAAGTTAATGGGAAAATTTTTGTTTAGCGATGGTACTAACATACGTCGCTAAATATGTACAGAAATCATCCCAACTAGTTTAGCAATGGAATTTAGAGATGGTATAAGATGTCCGTCGGTAAAGAAGGCGGTTTTAGACTCAACTCCTTTAATCTCACAACTCTTTCACACTATCATTCTTAGTGGTCCCACAGATCAAACAGACTGTTAAATGCACCCAATCCGAGGGTAAAGCCCATGTATTGGGCTGTGGAAAAAACAATAGGTTAGTAGATTATGCACTACAAGAAAAGCAACAATTAGCAACGGAAAATTACCAACTGAAAATATATCATTGCAAATTATCGACAAAAAGTCCATTTCTGTTGGTAAAGTTGATGGGAAAATTTTCATTTAGCGACGGTACTAACATCCGTCACTAAATATGGAGGGAAATCATTCTAGCAAATTAAATGATTGTATAAGATGTTCGTCGGTAAAGAAGGTGGCTTTAGACTCAACTCCTTTAAGTTCACAACTCTTGGAAACTCTCATTCTTATTGGTGCCACAGATCAAGCATATTGTTAAGTGCACCCAATTCGAGGGTAAAGCCCAAGTATTGGGCCGTGGCAAAAACGATATGTTGGCAGATTATGCACTACAGGAAAAGTAAGAATTAGCTTCAAAAAATTACTGACTGAAAATATACCGTTGCAAATTATCGACGGAAATTCCATTTCTATTGGTAAAGTTGATGGGTAATTTTTCGTTTAGCGACTACACTAACATCCGTAGCCAAATATGGAGGGAAATCATCCCGGCAAATTTAGCACTGGTATAAGATGTCTGTCAGTAAAGAAGGCGGCTTTAGACTCAACTCATTTGGTGTCACAATTCTTGCACACTCTCATTCTTATTGGTGCCACAGATCAAGCATACTGTTAAGTGCACGCAATCCGAGGGTAAAGCCCAAGTATTGGGCCATGGCAAAAACGATAGGATAGCAGATTATGCATTATAAGAAAAGCAAGAATTAGCGATGGAAAATTACCGACTGAAAATATACCGTTGCAAATTAGCAATGGAAAGTCAATTTCCGTTGGTAATGTTGATGGGTAACTTTTCGTTTAGCAACGGTAGTAACGTTTATCACTAAATATGGAGGGAAATCATCCCGACAAATTTAGCGATGGTAAAATATGTCCGTCGGTAAAGAATGCGGCATTACACTAAACTCCTTTAATCTTGCAACTCTTGCACACAATCTGAGGGTAAAGCCCAAGTATTGGGTAGTGGCAAAAATGTTAGGTTTGCAGATTATGCACTACAAGAAAAGCAAGAATTAGAGACGAAAAATTACCGACGGAAATATACCGTTGCAAATTACCGACAGAAAGTCCATTTTTGTTGGTAAACTTGACGGGAAAGTTTTCATTTAGCAACGATACTAACATCCGACACTAAATATGGACGAAAATCATCCCAGCAAATTCAGCGATGGAATTTGACGATGGTATTAGATGTCCATCGGTAAATAAGGCGGCTTTAGACTCAACGCCTTTAATCTCACAACTCTTGCACACTTTCTTTCTTAATAGTGCCACAGATTAAGAAGACTGTTAAGTAAACCCCATCCGATGGTAAAGCCCAACTATGGGGCCGTGGAAAAATGGTTAGGTTCGCAGATTATGCTCTATAAAAAAAGCAAGAATTAGCGATGAAAATTAACGACGGTACTAACGTTGACAAATTACCAACGGAAAGCCCATTTTTATCGGTAAAGTTGATAGGAAAATTTTTGTTTTGCGACAGTACTAACGTCAATCACCAAATATGGAGGGAAATCATCCTGACAAATTTAGTTGTGGTATAAAATGTCCGTCGATAAAAAATGCGGCTTTAGACTCAACTCCTTTAATCTCACAACTCTTGCACCCAATTTGAGGGTAAAGCCCAAGTATTGGGCAATGGCAAAAATGATAGGATAGCAGATGATGCACTACAAGAAAAGCAAGAATTAGCGATGGAAAATTATCTACAGAAAATATGCCGTTGTAAATTACCGACGAAAAGTCCATTTTCGTTGCTAAAGTTGGCGGGAAAATTTTTTATTAGGACGGTACTAACATCCATCGCTAAATATGGAAGAAAATCATACTGGAAAATTCAGCAATGGAATTTAGTGATGGTATAAGATTTCTACTGGAAAGTAGGCGTCTTTAATGACGGAAAATTACAGAAAAAAATATACGGTTACAAATTTCCGACGAAAAATCAATTTCTGTTGGTAAAGTTGATGGAAAAATTTTCGTTTAGAGACGGTACTATGATCCGCCACTAAATATGGAGGGAAATCATCCCCGCAAATTTAGAGATGGAATTTAGCGATGGTACAATATGTCCATCGTTAAGGAAGGCAGCATTAGACGCAACTACTTTAATCTCACATCTCTTGCACACTCTCATTCTTAATGGTGTCACAGATCAAACATACTGTTAAGTGCACCTAATTAGAAGCTAAAGCCCAAGTATTCGGCCATGCCAAAAAAGATAGTTAGCAGATTATGCACTACAAGAAAACCAAGAATTAGCAACGGAAAATTACCGATAGAAAACAAGCCGTTGTAAATTACCAACGGAAACCCCATTTTCATTGGTAAAGTTGGCCGAAAATTTTTAGTTTAGCGACGATACTAGCATCCGTCGCTAAATATGTAGGGAAATCATTTTAGCAAATTTAGCGATGGTATAAGATATCCCTCGGTAAATAATGCGGCTTTAGACTCAAGTCCTTTATTCTCACAAGTCTCACACACGGTCATTCTTAGCAGTGCCATAGATCAAGCAGACTGTTAAGTACACCCAATTCGAGGGAAATCATCCTGACAAATTTAGATATGGTATAAAATGTCCGTCGATAAAGAATGCGGCTTTAGACTCAACTCCTTTAATTTCACAACTCTTACACACAATCTGAGGGTAAAGCCCAAGCATTGGGAAGTGGAAAAAATGATAGACTAGCAGATTATGCACTATAAGAAAAGAAAGAATTAGCGACGGAAAATTACCGACAGAAAACATGCCGTTGCAAACTACTGACTAAAATTCCATTTTCGTTGGTAAAGTTGGCCGAAAATTTTTCGTTTAGCAATGGTACTTACATCCGTCTATAAATATGAAGGGAAATCATCTGAGCAAATTTAGCGATGGTATAAGATGTCCGTCGGTCAAGAATGCCGCTTTAGACTCAACTCCTTTAATCTCACAACTCTTGCACACTCTCATTCTTAATGATGCCATAGATCAAGCAGACTTTTAAGTGCACCCAATTTGAGGGTAAAGCCCATGTGTTGGGCCCTAACAAAAACGATAGGTTAGCAGATTATCCACTACAAGAAAAGCAAGAACTAGCGATGGAAAATTACCGTTGCAAATTACCAATGGAAAGTCCATTTCTATTGGTAAAGTTGACGGAAAAATTTTCTTTTTGCGACGGTACCAACACCCGTCACTAAATTTGGACAGATATCATCCCAACAAATTTAGCGATGGAATTTAGCAATGGTATAAGATTTCCGTTGGTAAAGAACAAGGCTCTAGTGGCAGAAAATTACCGATGAAAAATATAAAATTACAAATTACCGACAAAAATCGATTTCTGTTGGTAAAGTTGATGGAAAAATTTTCGTTTAGCGACGGTACTAACATACGTCGCTAAATATGTAGGGAAATCATCTCGGCAAATTTAGCAATGGAATTTAGCGATGGTATAAGATGTCCGTTGGTAGAGAAGGCGGCTTTAGAGTCAACTCCTTTAATCTCACAACTCTTTCACACTCTTATTCATAATGATCCAACAGATCAAGCAGACTATTAAGTGCACCCAATCCGAGGGTAAAGCCCACATATTGGGCCGTGGAAAAATGATAGGTTAGCAGATTATGCACTACAAGAAAAGCAGGAATTAGTGACGGAAAATTACCAACTGAAAATATATCGTTGCATATTATCGATAGAAAGTCCATTTCTGTTGGTAAAGTTAATGGGAAATTTTTCGTTTAGCAACGATACTAACATCCGTCGCTAAATATGGAGGGAAATCATTCTAGCAAATTAAACGATGGTATAAGATGTTTGTCGGTAAAGAAGACGGGTTTAGACTTAACTCCTTTAAGTTCACAACTCTTGCACACTCTGATTCTTATTGGTGCCACATATCAAGCATACTGTTAAGTGCACCCAATTCGAAGGTAAAGCCCAAGTATTGGGCTGTGGCAAAAACGATAGGTTAGCAGGTTATGCACTACAAGAAAAGAAAGAATTAGCAACGAAAAATTACCGACTGAAAATATACCGTTGCAAATTAGCAATGGAAAGTCTATTTCCGTTGGTAATGTTGATGGGTAACTTTTCATTTAGCGACGATACTAACGTCTGTCACTAAATATGGAGGGAAATCATTCTGGCAAATTTAGCCATGGTAAAAGATGTCCGTTAGTAAAGAATGTGGCATTACACTAAACTCCTTCAATCTCGGAACTCTTGCACACAATCTGAGGGTAAAGCCCAAGTATTGGGAAGTGGAAAAAATGATAGGTTTGCAGATTATGGACTACAAAAAAAGCAAGAATTAGAGACAAAATATTGCCGACGAAAAATATACCGTTGCAAATTACGGACGGAAAGACCATTTTCGTTGGTAAAGTTGACAGGAAAATTTTCATTTAGCGACAGTATTAACATCCGACACTAAATATGAGCAGAAATCATCCTAACAAATTCGGCGATGGAATTTGACGATTGTATAAGATTTCTATTGGTATAGAAGGCAGCTTTAATGACAGAAAATTACCGACAAAAAATATACCGTTACAAATTACCGACAAAAAATCGATTTCCGTTGGTTAAGTTGATGGAAAATTTTTCGTTTAGTAACGGTACTATGATCCGTCGCTAAATATGGAAGGAAATCATCCCAGAAAATTTAGCAATGGATTTTATAGATGATACAACTCTTGCACACTCTCATTCTTAATGGTGGCACAGATCAAGTAGACTGTTAAGCGCACCCAATCTGAGGGTAAAGTCCAAGTATTGGGCCATGGTAAAAATGATAGGTTAGCAGATTATGCACTACAAGAAAAGCAAGAATTTGCGACAAAAAATTATCGACTAAAAAAATACCATTGCAAATTACCGACGGAAAGCCCACTTCCATTGGTAAAGTTGACGGGAAAATTTTCATTTAGCAACGGTGCTAACATCCATCACTAAATATGGACGAAAATCATACCGACAAATTCAGCGATGGAATTTAACAATGATATAAGATTTCTATTGGTAAAGAAGGCGGCTTTAATGACAGAAAATTACTGACAAAAAATATACCGTTACAAATTACCGACCGAAAATCTATTTCCGTTGGTAAAGTTAATGGAAAAATTTTCGTCTAGTGACGGTACTATGATCTGTCGCTAAATATGGATGGAAATCATCCCAGCAAATTTAACGATGGAATTTAGCGATGGTACAATATGTCCGTCGATAAAGAAGGAAGCTTTAGACTCAACTACTTTAATCTTACAACTCTTGCACACTCTCATTCTTAATGGTGCCACAGATCAAGCAGACTATTAAGTTCTCCCAATTATAGGGTAAACCCCAAGTATTCGGCCATGCCAAAAACGATAGTTAAGCAGATTATGCACTACAAGAAAACCAAGAATTAGTGATGGAAAATTACCGATAGAAAACATGTCGTTGCAAATTACCAACGGAAAGCCCATTTCTGTTGGTAAAGTTGGCCGAAAATTTCTCGTTTAACGATGGTACTAACATCCGTCGCTAAATATGAAGGGAAATCATTCCAGCAAATTTAGCGATGGTATAAGATGTCCATCGGTAAAGAATGCGGCTTTAGACTCAACTCTTTTAATCTCACAAGTCATGCACACGGTCATTCTTAATAGTGCCACAGATCAAGCAGACTATTAAGTACAAACAATTCAAGGGTAAAGCCCAAGTATTGTGCAATGGAAAAAATGATAGGTTAGTAGATTGTACACTATAAGAAAAGAAAGAATTAGTAACGAAAAATTACCGACATAAGACATGCCGTTGCAAATTACCGACTGAAACTCCATTTCCGTTGGTAGAGTTGGCCAAAAATTTTTCGTTTAGCGACGGCACTTACATCCGTCGATAAATATGGATGGAAATCATCCGAGCAAATTTAGCGATGGTATAAGATGTCAGTCGGTCAAGAATGCCGCTTTAGACTCAAATCCTTTAATCTCACAACTCTTGCACACTCTCATTCTTAATGATGCCACAGATCAAGCAGACTCTTAAGTGCACCCAATCTAAGGGTAAAGCCCATGTGTTGGGCCGTGGCAAAAATGATAGGTTAGCAGATTAACCACTACAAGAAAAGCAAGAATTACCGAAGAAAATTTACTGACGAAAAATATACCGTTGCAAATTACCGATAGAAAGTCCATTTTTGTTCGTAAAGTTGACGAGAAAATTTTTGTTTAGCAATGGTAATAACATCCGTCACTAAATATGGATGGAAATCATCCCACCAAATTCAGCAATGCAATTTAGCGATGGTATAAGATATCCTTCAGTAGAGAATGCAGCTTTAGACTCAACTCCTTTAATCTCACAACTCTCGCACACTCTCATTCTTAATGGTGCCACAGATCAAGCAAACTGTTAAGTGCACCATATTTGAGGGTAAAGCCCATATATTGTGCCGTGGCAAAAACGATAGGTTAGCAGATTATGCACTACAAGAAAAGAAAGAATTAGCGAGGAAAAATTACCGACTAAAAAAATATCGTTGCAAATTACTGACGGAAAGTCCACTTCCGTTGGTAAAGTTGACGGGAAAATTTTCGTTTAACGACGATGCTAACATCCATCACCAAAAATGGACGAAAATCATACTGACAAATTCAGCAATGGAATTTAGCAATGATATAAGATTTCTATTGGTAAAGAAGGCGGCTTTAATGATAGAAAATTACTGACAAAAAATATACCGTTACAAATTACCGACGGAAAATCGATTTTTGTTGGTAAAGTTGTTGGAAAATTTTTTTTTAGCGACGGTACTATGATCTGTCGCTAAATATGGAGGGAAATCATCCCAGCAAATTTAGCGATGGAATTTAGCGATCGTACAATATGTCCGTCGATAAAGAAGGCAACTTTAGACTCAACTACTTTAATCTCACAACTCTTGCACACTCTCATTCTTAATGGTGCCACAGATCAAGCAGACTGTTAAGTGCACCCAATTAGAGGGTAAACCCAAGTATTCGGCCGTGCCAGAAAGGATAGTTAGCAGATTATGCAATACAAGAAAACCAAGAATCAGCAATGGAAAATTATCGATAGAAAACATGTCGTTGCAAATTACCAACGGAAAGCCCATTTCTGTTGGTAAAGTTGGCTGGAAATTTTTCGTTTAGCAACGGTACTAACATCCATCGCTAAATATGGAGGGAAATAATTCCAGCAAATTTAGCGATGGTATAAGATGTATGTCGGTCAAGAATGCCGCTTTAGACTCAACTCCTTTAATCTCACAACTCTTACACACTCTCATTCTTAATGATGCCACAGATCAAGCAAACTTTTAAGTGCACCATATCCAAGGGTGAAGCCCAGGTGATGGGCCGTGGCAAAAATGATAGGCCAGTAGATTATGCACTAAAAGAAAAGCAAGAATTATCGACTACAATTTACTGACGAAAAATGTACCGTTACAAATTACCGACGAAAAGTTCATTTTCGTTGGTAAAGTTGACGAGAAAATTTTTATTTAGCAATGGTATTAACATCCGTCACTAAAATGGATGGAAATCATCTCACCAAATTCAGCGATGCAATTTAGCGATGGTATAAGATATCCCTCGGTAGAGAATGCAGCTTTTGACTCAACTCCTTTAATCTCACAACTCTTGCACACTCCCATTCTTAATGGTGCCACAGATCAAGTAGACTGTTATGTGCACCATAACTGAGGGTAAAGCCCATATATTGCGCCGTGGAAAAAACGATAGGATAGTAGATTATGAACTACAAGAAAAGCAAGAATTACCGACGAAAATTTAGTGACAGAAAATATACCGTTGCAAATTACCGACGGAAAGTGCATTTTTGTTGGTAATGTTGACGGGAAAATTTACGCTTAGCGATGGTACTAACATCCATCACTAAATATGGATGGAAATCATCTCGACAAATTCAAAAATGGAATTTAGCGATGGTATAAGATTTTCGTTGGTAAAGAAGCTGAGTTTACTGACAGAAAATTACCGACAAAAAATGCGCCATCGTAAATTACCAACGTAAAGTCCATTTTCGTTGGTAAAGTAGCAGGAAAATTTTCATTTAGCTACGGTACTAACATCCGTCACTGAATATGGATGGAAATCATCCGGGCAAATTTAGCAATGGAATTTAGTGATGGTATAAGTTGTCCGTCGGTAAAGAAGGGGGCTTTAGACTCAACTCCTTTAATCTCATAACTCTTGCACAGACTCATTCTTAATGGTGCCACAGATCAAACAGACTATTAAGTACACCAAAACGGAGGGTAAAGCCCAAGTATTGGGCCGTGCCAAAAATGATAGGTTAGTAGATTATGCTCTACGAGAAAAACAAGAATTAGCGATGAAAAATTACTGACAGAAAACAAACCATTACAAATAACCAACGGAAAGTCCATTTCTGTTAGTAAAGTTAGCAGGAAATCTTCGTTTTGTGACAATACTAACAACCGTCGCTAAATATGGGGGGAGATCATCCCGACAAATTTAGCAATGGAATTTAGCAATGGTATAAGATGTCCGTCGGTAAAGAAGACAGCTTTAGACTCAACTCCTTTAATCTCACAACTCTTGCAGACTCTCATTCTTAATAGTGCCAGAGATCAAGCAGACTGTTAAGTGGACACAATCCGAGGGTAAGGCCCAAGTATTGGGCAATGGTAAAAATGATAGGTTAACCAATTATACACTATAAGAAAAACAAAATTAGCAACAAAAAATTACTGACAGAAAACATGTCCTTGCAATTTATTGACTGAAAGTCCATTTCTGGTTTTAAAGTTGGCCAAAAATTTTTGGTTTAGTGACGGTACTGACATCAGTCACTAAATATGGACAGAAATCATCCCCTTAAATTTAGCGATGGTGTAAGATGTCCGTCGATAAAGAAAGCGGCTTTAGTGAAAGAAAATTACTGATAAAAAATATACCATTACAAATTATCGACGAAAAATCGATTTTCGTTAGTAAAGTGGATGGAAAAATTTTTGTTTAGCAAAGGTACTAACATCCGTCGCTAAATGTCGAGGGAAATCATCCCGAATAAATTAGCAATGGGATTTAGCGATGGTATAAGATGTCTGTTTGGAAAGAAGGCGGCTTTAGACTCAACTCATTTAATCTCACAACACTTCCACAGACTCATTCTTAGTGGTGCCATAAATTAAGCAGACTGTTATATACACCAAAACGGAGGGTAAAGCCCAAATATTGGGTCATGGAGAAAACAATAGGATAGTAGATTATGCTCTATAACAAAAGAAAGAATTAGCGACGAAAAATTACAGAAAGAAAACATACCGTTGCAAATTACCGACAGAAAGTCCATTTCTATTGGTAAAGTTGGTAGGAAATGTTCGTTTAGCGACGGTACTAACATCCGTCACTAAATGGCTTTCAAATTCAGTTCCGAATTAGTGGATGCCGCCAAGGGGAGTGGCGATGCCATACGCAAAAAGGAAGAAACTCATAGAATGGCAGAGGCAACATCCGTCACTAAATATGGAGGGACATCATCCCAGAAAATTTAGCGATGGAATTTGGCGATGGTGTAAGATGTCTGTCGGTAAAGAATGCCGCTTTTGACTTAACTCCCTTAATCTCACAGATGAAGCGGACTGATAAATGCACCCAATCCGAGGGTAAAACCCAAGTATTGGGTTGTGGCAAAAACGATAGGTTAGCAGATTATGCTCTACAAGAAAAGCAAGAATTAGCGACAGAAAATTACTAACAAAAAACATATCATTGCAAATTACCGACAAAAAGTCCATTTCTGTTGGTAAAGTTGGCAGGAAAATTTTCGTTTAGCGACAGTACTAACATCAGTCGCTAAATATGGAGGGAGATAATCCTGGAAAATTTAATGATGGAATTTGGCGATGGTATAAGATCTCCGTCAGTAAAGAAGGCAGCTTTAGACTCAACTCCTTTAATCTCACAAATTTTGCACACTCTTATTCTTAATAGTGCCATAGATCAAGCAAACTGTTAAGTGCACCCAATCCGAGGGCAAAGCCCAAGTATTGGGCAGTGATAAAAATGATAGGTTAGCAGATTATACACTACAAGAAAAATAAGAATTAGCGACGAAAAATTACCGACTGAAAATATATCGTTGCAAATTATCGATGGAAAATTTGTTTCCGTCGTTAAAGTTGGCAAAAAAACTTACGTTTAGCGATGGTACTAACATCCTTCACAAAATATGTACGAAAATCATCCCGGCAAATTTAGCGATGTAATTTAGCGATGGTGTAAGATGTCCATCGAAAAAAAGGCGGCTTTGGTGACAGAAAATTACCGACCAAAAATATATAATTACAAATTATCGACAAAAAATCTATTTCCATTGTAAAGTTGATGGGAAAAATTTTGTTTAGCGACGGTACTAACATCTGTCGCTAAATGTCGAGGGAAATCATCCTAACAAATTTAGCAATGGGATTTAGAAATGGTGTAAGATGTTCGTCGATAAAGAGGACGGCCTTAGACTCAACTCCTTTAATCTCACAACTCTTGCACAGACTCATTCTCAATGGTGCCACAGATCAAGCAGACTGTTAAGTACACCAAAACCAAGGGTAAAGCCCAAATATTGGGCTATGGCAAAAACGATAGGTTAGCAGATTATGCGTTACAAGAAAAGCAAGAATTAGTGACGAAAAATATGCCGTCACAAATTACCGATAGAAAGTCCATTTCGGTTGGTAAGATTAACCGGAAATTTTTCATTTAGGGACGGTACCAACATCCGTCCCTAATATAAACAGAAATCATCCCGAAAAATTTAGCGATGGAATTTAGTGATGGTATGAGATTTCCATTGGTAAAGAAGGTGACTTTAGTGATAGAAAATTATCGACGAAAAATATATCGTTACAAATTACCGACAAAAAATCGATTTCGTTGGTAAAGCTCATGGGAAAACTTTCATTTAGCGATGCTACTAACAAATTTAGCGATGGTATAAGATGTCCTTCGGTAAAGAATGCCGCTTTAGATTCAACTCCTTTAATCTCACTACTCTTGCACACTCTCATTCTTAATGGTGTCATAGATTAAGAAGACTGTTAAGCGCACCCAATCCAAGGGTAAAGACCAAGTATTGGGCCGTGGCAAAAACGATAAGTTAGCAGATTATGCACTACAAGAAAAGCAACTATTAGCGACGAAAAATTACCGACAAAAAAATACTGTTGCAAATTACCGATGGAAAATCCACTTCCGTTGGTAAAGTTGACAGGAAAATTTTCGTTTAGCGATGGTGCTAACATCCATCACTAAATGTGGACGAAAATCATACGGGCAAATTTAGAGATGGAATTTGGGGATGGTATAAGATTTCTATTGGTAAAAAAGGCGGCTTTAATGACGAAAAATTATCGACAAAAAATATACTGTTACAAATTACCGATGAAAAATCAATTTCTGTAGGTAAAGTTGATGGAAAAATTTTCGTTTAGCGATGGTACTATGATCCATCGCTAAATATGGAGGGAAATCATCCCAGCAAATTTAGCGATGGTACAATATGTCCTTCAGTAAAGAAGGCAGCTTTAGACTCAACTACTTTAATCTCGCAACTCTTGCACACTCTCATTCTCAATGGTGCCACAGATCAAGCATACTGTTAAGTGCACCCAATTAGAGGGTAAAGCCCAAGTATTCGACAGTGCCAAAAACGATAGTTAGTAGAATATGCACTACAAGAAAAGCAAGAATTAGTTACGGAAAATTACCCATAGAAAACATGCCGTCGCTAAATATGGAGGAAAATCATTCCAGCAAATTTAGCAATGGTATAAGATATCCATTGGTAAAGAATGCCACTTTAGACTCAACTCCTTTAAGCTCACAACTTTTGCACACTTTAATTCTTAATGGTGCCACAAACCAAGCAGACTGTTAAGTACACCCAATCCGAGTTTAAACCACAAGTATTAGGGAGCAGCAAAAATGATGGGTTAGCAGATTATGCACTACAAGAAAAGCAAGAATTAGTGATGGAAAATTACCGATAGAAAACATACCCTTGCAAATTACCGACAGAAAGTCCATTTCCGTTGGTAAAGTTAGGGGACAAATTTTTGTTTATCGACGATACTAAAATCCGTCACAAAAAATGGACGAAAATCATCCCGACAAATTCAACGAAGGAATTTAGCGATGGTGTAAGATTTTCGTTGGTAAAGAAGCCGGCTTTAGTGACAAAAAATTACAGACATAAAATATGCTATTCCAAATTACCAACAAAAAGTCCATTTCTGTTGGTAAAGTCGATGGAAAATTTTTCATTTAGCAACGGTACTATCATCCATCGCTAAATATGAAGGGAAATCATCCCGGAAAATTTAGCGATGGAATTTAGTGATGGTATAAGATGCCTGTCGGTAAAGAAGGCAGCTATGGACTCAACTCCTTTAATTTCATAACTCTTGCACACTCTCATTCTTAATGGTGGCACAGATCAAGCGGATTGTTAAATGCACCCAATCCAAGGGTAAAGCCCAAGTATTGGGCTGTGGAAAAAATGATAGGTTAGCAGATTATCCACTACAAGAAAAGCAACAATTAGCGACGGAAAATTACCGACTGAAAATATACCGTTGCAAATTACAGAAGGAAAGTCCATTTTCGTTGGTAAAGTTGATGGGAAATTTTTTATTTAGCGGCGGCACTAGCACTCGTCGCCAAACATGGAGGGAAATCATCCAGCAAATTTAGCGATCGTATAAGATGTCCATTGGTAAAGAATGCCGCTTTAGACTCAACTCCTTTAATCTCACAACTCTTGCAGACTCTCATTCTTAATGGTGCCACAGATCAAGTAGACTGTTAAGCGCACCCAATCCGAGGGTAAAGCCCAAGTATTGGGTCGTCGCAAAAATGATAGGTTAGCAAATTATGCATTATAAGAAAAGCAAGAATTAGCGACGAAAAATTAACGACAAAAAATATACGGTTGCAAATTACCAACAGAAAATCCATATCCCTTGGTAAAGTTGATGGAAAATTTTTCGATTTGTGACGGTACTAACGTCCTTCGCTAAATATAGAGGGAAACCATCCTGGCACATTTAGCGATGGAATTTATTGATGGTACAAGATGTTCGTCGACAAAGAAGACAGCTTTAGTGACAGAAAATTACTGACCAAAAATATACCGTTACAAATTATTGACGGAAATTTGATTTCCGTTGGTAAAGTTGATGGGAAAATTTTCACTTAGCAACGGTACTAACATCCGTCGCTAATTGTCGAGGGAAATCATCCTGGCAAATTTAGCAATGGAATTTAGCAATGGTATAAGATGTTCGTCAGTAAAGAAGGCAACTTTAGAGTTAACTCCTTTAATCTCGCAATTCTTGCAAACTCTCATTTTTAATGGTGCCACAGATCAAGCAGACTGTTAAGTGCACCCAATCTTAGGGTAAAGCTCAAACAATAGGTTGTGGTAAAAACGATAGGTTAGCGGATTATGCACTACAGTAAGAGCAAGAGTTATCGATAAAAAGTTATTGACGAAAAAAATACCGTTGCAAATTATCGACGGAAAGTCTATTTTTGTTGGTAAAGTTGACGGGAAAATTTACGTTTAGTGACGGTATTAACATCCTTCACTAAATATGGGCAGAAATCATCCCGAAAAATTCAGGGATGGAATTTAGTGATGGTATCATATTTCCGTTAGTAAAGAAGGTGACTTTGGTGACCGAAAATTACAAACAAAAAATATACTATTACAAATTACCGACAGAAAATCTATTTCCTTTGATAAAGTTTATGGGAAAATTTTTGTTTAGTGACAGTACTAACATCCATAGCTAAATATGGAGGGAAATCATCAAGGAAAATTTAGTGATGGTATAAGATTTCCGCTAGTAAAGAAGGCAACTTTAGTGAAGGAAAATTACTGACGATTATGCACTAGAAGAAAAGTAAGAATTAGCGACGAAAAATTACCAACATAAAATATACCGTTGCAAATTACCAAATGAAAGTCCGTTTACGTTGGTAAAGTTGACGGAAAAATTTTCATTTAGCTACGGTACTGACACCCGTCACTAAAGGCAAATTCAGCAATGGTATAAGATTTTCATTGATAATGAAGGCGGCTTTAGTGATGGAAAATTACTGGCCAAAAATATACCGTTGCAAATTACTGATGGAAAGCCTATTTATGTTGGTAAAGTTGATAGGAAAATTTTAATTTAGTGATGGTACTAACATCCGTTACTAAATATGGACAGAAATCATCCCAGCAAATTCAGCGATGGAATTTAGCGTTGGTTTAAGATGTCCGTCGGTAAAAAAGGTAGCATTAGACTCATCTTCTTTAATTTCACAACTCTTACACATTCTCATTCTTAATGGTGCCACAGATCAAGCAGACTGTTAAGTGCACCCAATCCAGGTGCACCCAATCCGAGGGTAAAGTCAAAGTATTGGGCCATGGCAAAAATGAAAGGTTAGCAGATTATGCACTATAAGAAGAGCAAGAACTACAGACGAAAAATTGCAAACGGAAAATATACCTTTGCAAATTACTGACGGAAGGTCCATTTCCAATTGTAAAGCTGACAGGAAAATTTTAATTTAGCAACAGTACTAACATCCGTCACTAAATATGGACGGAAATCATCCTAGCAAATTCAACGATGGTATAAGATGTCCGTCAGTAAAGAAGGCAGCTTTAGACTCAAATCCTTTAATCTCGTAACTCTTGCACACTCTCATTCTTAATGGTGCCATAGATCAAGCAGACTATTAAGTGCACCCAATCTGAGGGTAAAGCCCAAATAGTGGGCTGTGGCAAAAACGATAGGTTAGTAGATTATCCACTACAAAAAAGCAAGAATTACAAACGAAAAATTATCGACGAAAAATATACCGCTGCAAATTACCAACAAAATGTCCATTTTTGTTGGTAAAGTTTACGGGAAAATTTACTTTTAGCGACAATATTAACTTCCATCACTAAATATGGACGAAAATCATAACGACAAATTCAGCGATGGAATTTAGCAATGGTACAAGATTTCCGTTAATAAATAAGGCGGATTTAGTGATGGAAAATTACGAACGAAAAATATACCGTTACAAATTACCAACAGAAAATCAATTTCCTTTGGTAAAGTTGATGGGAAAATTTTCATTTGGCGACGGTACTAACATATGTTTCTAAATATGGAGGGAAATCATCCCGGGAAATTTAGCGATAGTATAAGATATCTGTCCATAAAGAAGGCGGATTTAGACTCAACTCCTTTAATCTCACAACTCTTGCACACTCTCATTCTTAATGGTGCCATAGATCAAGCAGACTGTTAAGTGCACCATATCCGAAGGTAAAGGCTAAGTATTGGGCCGTGGTAAAAACGATAGGTTAGTAGATTATGCACTAAAATAAAAGCAAGAATTACCGACTGAAAATATGCTGTTGCAAATTACAGACGAAAAGTCCATTTCCGTTGGTAAAGTTGATGAGAAATTTTTTGTTTAGCGGCGGCACTAACACCCGTCGCCAAATATGGAGGGAAATCATCACAGCAAATTTAACGATCGTATAAGATGTCCGTTGGTAAAGAATGCCGCTTTAGACTCAACTCCTTTAATCTCACAACTCTTGCAGACTCTCATTCTTAATGGTGCCATAGATCAAGTAGACTGTTAAGCGCACCGAATCCGATGGTAAAGCCCAAGTATTAGGCCATGGCAAAAACGATAGGTTAGCAGATTATGCATTATTAGAAAAGCAAGAATTAGCGACAGAAAATTACCGACGGAAAATATACGGTTGCAAATTACCGACGAAAAATCCATATTCCTTGGTAAAGTTGATGGGAAATTTTTCGTTTTGTGACGGTACTAACATCCTTCGCTAAATATGGAGCGAAACAATCCCTGCACATTTAGTGATGGAATTTAGTGATGGTACAAGATGTTTGTCGACAAAGAAGACAACTTTAGTGACAGAAAATTACTGACCAAAAATATACCGTTACAAATTACTGACGAAAATTTGATTTCCGTTGATAAAGTTGATGGAAAAATTTTCTCTTAGCAATGGTACTATCATCCGTCGCTAAATGTCAAGGGAAATCATCCTGGCAAATTTAGCAATGGAATTTAGCATTGGTATAAGATGTTCGTCGGTAAAGAAGGCAGCTTTAGACTCAACTCCTTTAATCTCACAACTATTGCACACTATTAAGTGCACCCAATCTTAGGGTAAACTTCAAATACTAGGCTGTGGCAAAAACGATAGGATAGCGGATTATGAACTACAGTAAGAGCAAGAATTACCGACGAAAAGTTATTAAAGAAAAATATATCGTTGCAAATTACCGACGGAAAGTCCATTTTTGTTGGTAAAGTTGACGGAAAAATTTACGTTTAGTGACGGTATTAACATCCATCACTAAATATGGGTGGAAATCATCCCGGCAAATTCAACGATGGAATTTAACGATGGTATAAGATTTTCGTTGGTAAACAAGGTGGCCTTAGTGACAGAAAAGTACCGACAAAAATTAAGTTGTTGCCAATTACCGAGGGAAAGCCCACTTCCATTCCTAAAGTTGGCGGGAAATTTCTCGTTTAGCAACGGTACTAACTTCCATCATTAAATTTGGACAGAAATCATCTCGGTAAAGGAGGCGACTTAGACTCAACTCCTCTAATCTCATAACTCATGCACACTCTCATTTTTAATGGTGCCACAGATCAAGCAAACTGTTAAATGCACCCAACCTGAGTGTAAAGCCCAAGTATTGGGCCGTGGCAAAAATGATATGTTAGCATATTATGCAATATAAGAAAAGCAAGAATTAGAGATGGAAAATTATCGACTGAAAATATGCCTTTGCAAATTACCGACGGAGAGTCCATTTGTGTTGGTAAAGTTGAGGGGAAATTTTTCGTTTAGCAACGGTACTAACATTCGTCGCTTAATATGGAGGAAAATCATCCGAGAAAATTTAGCGATGGTATATAGACTCAACTCCTTTAATCTCACAACTCTCGCACACTGTCATTCTTAATGGTGCCACAGAACAAGTAGATTGTTAAATGCACAATATCCGAGGGTAAAGGCTGAGTATTGGGCCACGGAAAAAATGATAGGTTATCAGATTATGCACTACAAGAAAAGCAAGAATTACCGACGAAAAATTACCGACAGAAAATATATCGTTGCAAATTATCGATGGAAAGTCCATTTTCGTTGGTAAAGATGACGGTACTAACATCCGTCACTAAATATGGATGGAAATCATCCTCGCAAATTCAGCGAAGGAATTTAGCGATAGTATAAGATGTTCGTCGGTAAAGAAGGCGACCTTAGACTCAACTCTTTTGATTTCACAACTCCTGCAGACTCTCATTCTTAATGGTGCCACAGCTCAAGCAGACTCTTAAGTGCACCCAATCCAATGGTAAAGGCCAAATATTGGGCCGTGGCCAAAACGATAAGTTAGCAGATTATGCACTAAAAGAAAAGCAAGAATTACCGATGAAAAATATACCATTGCAAACTACCGACGAAAAGTCCATTTTTGTTGGTAAAGTTGGCGGGAAAGTTTACGTTTAGCGATGGTAGTATCATCCATCACTAAATATGGAAAGAAATCGTCCTAGGATATTAAACGATGGAATTTAGCGATGGTATATGATTTTAGTTGGTAAAGAAGGAGGTTTTAGTGTTGGAAAATTACTGACAAAAAATATGCCGTTGCAAATTATCGACGAAAAGTGCATTTTTGTTGGGAAACTTGGTGGGAAATTTTTCGTTTAGTGACGGTATTAACATCCGTCCCTAAATATGGACAGAAATCATCCCGACAAATTTAGCGATGGTATAAGATGTCCGTCGGTAAAGAAGGCGGCTTTAGACTCAACTCCTTTAATCTCACAACTCTTGTACACTCTCATTCTTAATGGTGCCATAGATCAAGCAGGCTATTAAGTGCACCCAATCTGAGGGTAAAGAGGTTAGCAGATTATGCACTACAAGAAAAGAAAGAATAAGTGATGGGAAATTATCGACTGAAAAAATACCGTTGCAAATTACTGACAAAAAGTCCATTTCTATTGGCAAAGTTGATGGGAAAATTTTCGTTTGCCGACGGTACTAACATCCGTCGATAAATATGGAGGGAAATCATCCCAGAAAATTTAGCGATGGTATAAGATATCTGTCGGTAAAGAGGGCGGCTTTAGACTCAACTCCTTTAATCTCATAACTCTTGCACACTCTCATTCTTAATGGTGCCACAGATCAAGAAGACCGTTAAGTGCACCCAATCCGAGGGTAAAGCACAAATATTGGGTTGTGGCAAAGACGATAGGTTAGCACAAGAAAGGAAGAATTTGCGACGGAAATATACCGTTGCAAGTTACCGACATAAAGTTAATTTCTGTCAGAAAAGTTTACGAGAAAATTTTCGTTTAGCGAAGGTACTAACATTTGTCACTAAATATGGACAGAAATCGTCCCGACAAATTTAGGGATGGAATTTAGCGATGGTAAAAGATTTTCGTTGGTAAAGAAGGCAACTTTAGTGGCAGAAAATTAACGATGAAAAAATAACATCACAAATTACGAACAGAAAATCGATTTTCATTGGTAAAGTTGATGGAAAAATTTTCGTTTAGCGACGGTATTAACATCCGTTGCTAAATATGGAGGGAAATCATCCCGACAAATTTAGCGATAGAATAAGTTGTCCGTCAGTAAAGAAGGTAACTTTGGACTCAACTCCTTTAACATCACAACTCTTGCACACTCTCATTCTTAATGGTGCCACTGACAATGCAGACTGTTAAGTGCACCCAATCTGACGATAAAGCCCAACTATTGGGCAGTGGCAAAAATGATAGGTTAGGAGATTATGCACTACAAGAAAAGCAAGAATTAGCGACGGAAAGTTACCGTTGCAAATTATTGACAGAAAGTCCATTTTCGTTGGTAAAGTTGGCAGGAAAATTTTCGTTGAGCGACGGTACCAACATCCGTCACTAAATATGGATAGAAATCGTCCCTGAAAATTTAGCGATGGTATAAGATGTTTGTCGATAAAGAAGGCAGCTTTAGTCACAGAAAATTATCGACCAAAAATATACCATTACAAATTATCTACGGGAAATTGATTTCTGTTGGCAAAGTTGATGGGAAAATTTTCGTTTAGCGATGGTACTAACATCCGTTGCTAAATATGGAGGGAAATCATCCCAGTACATTTAACGGTGGTAAAAGATGTCCGTCGGTAAAGAATGCGGCTTTAGACTCAACTCCTTTAATCTCACAACTCTTGTACACTCTCATTCTTAATGGTGCCATAGATCAAGCAGGCTATTAAGTGCACCCAATCCAAGGGTAAAGCCCAAGTATTGGGTAATGGCAAAAATGATAGGTTAGCATATTATGCTCTACAATAAAAGTAAGAATTAGCGACGGAAAATTACTGATGGAAAATATACCATTGCAAATTACCAGCGAAAAGTCCATTTCAGTTGGTAAAGTTGGCGGGAAAAATTTTATTTAGCAATGGTACTAACGTCTGTCACTAAATATGGTCGGAAATTATCCCGAAAAATTTAGCGATGAAATTTAGGGATTGCATAAGATTTCCATCTATAAAGAAGATGACTTTAGTGACGGAAAATTATCGAAAAAAAATATACCGTTACAAATTACTGACAAAAAATTGATTTCCGTTGGTAAGGTTGATGGGAAATTTTGAGTTTGGTGACGTACAGTTGCTAAATATTGAGGGAAATCATCCCGGCAAATTTAGCGATGGTATAAGATGTCCGTTGGTGAAGAAGGCGGCTTTAGTGACAAAAAATTACCGATGAAAAATATACCGTTACAAATTATTGACGAAAAATCGATTTCCCTTGGTATAGTTGATGGGAAAATTTTCGTTTAGTGATGGTACTGACATCCGTCACTAAATATGGAGGGAAATCATCCCAGAAAATTTAACGATGGAACTTAGCGATGGTATAAGATGTCCATCGGTAAAGAAGGTGACTTTAGACTCAACTACTTTAATCCTACAACTCTTGCACACTCTCATTCTTAATGATGCCATAGATCAAGTAGACTGTTAAGTGCACCCAATCCGAGGGTAAAGCCTAAGTGTTTGGCCGTGGAAAAAATGATAAGTTAGGAGCTTATCCACTATAAGAAAAGAAAAAATTACCGACAAAAAATATATCGTTGCAAATTACTGACGAAAAGTCCATTCCGTTGGTAAAGCTGGCGGGAAAATTTTCATTTAGTGACGGTACTAACATCCATCACTAAATGTGGACAGAAGACATCCAGGAAAATTTAGCGATGCAATTTAGTGATGGTATAAGATGTTTGTCGGTAAAGAAGGCAGCTTTAGTGACGGAAAATTACCGACCAAAAATATACCGTTATAAATTATCGACGGAAAATCGATTTTTGTTGGTAAAGTTGATGGAAAAATTTTAGTTTAGCGATGGTACTAACATATGTTGTTAAATATGGAGGGAAATCATCCCGAAGAATTTACTGATGGAATTTAGCGATGGTAGAAAATGTCCTTCGGTAAAAAAGGAGGCTTTAGACTCATCTCCTTTAATCTAACAACTCTTGCACATTCTCATTCTTAATGGTGCCATAGATCAAGCAGACTGCTAAGTACACCCAATCCGAGGGTGAAGCCCAAGTATTCGGCCGAGGCAAAGATGATAGGTTAGCAGATTATGCACTACAGGAAGAGCAAGAATTAGTGACGGAAAATTACCGACAGAAAATATATCGTTGCAAATTACCGACGAAAAGTCCATTTCCGTTGGTAAAGTTGATGGGAAAATTTTTATTTAGTGACGGTATTAACATCTTTCACTAAACATGGACGGAAATCATCCCAGCAAATTCAGCGATGGAATTTAGCGTTGGTATAAGATGTCCGTCGATAAAGAAGGCTACTTTAGTCTCATCTCCTTTAATTTCACAACTCTTGCACACTCTCATTCTTAATGGTGCCATAGATCAAGCAAATTGTTAAGTGCACCCAATCCGAGGGTAACGCCCAAATATTGGGTTGTTGCAAAAACAATAGGTTAGCAGATTATGCACCACAAGAAAAGCAAGAATTACTGACGAAAAATATACCGTTGCAATTATCGACGGAAAGTCCGTTTTCGTTGGTAAAGTTGACAGAAAAATTTTTGTTTAGCGACGGTGCTAACATCCATCACAAAATATGGAAGGATAGCATCCCAACAGATTCGGCGATGGAATTTAGCGATGTATAAGATTTCCATTGGGAGAGGAGGTGGCTTTAGTGACAAAAATTTACTGACGAAAAATATACCGTTACAAATTACGGACAAAAAATTGATTTCCATTGGTAAGGTTGGTGGGAAATTTTTCGTTTAGCGACAGTACTCACATCCATCACTAAATATGGAGGGAAATCATCCCGGCAAATTTAGCGATGCTATAAAATGTCTGTCAATAAAGAAGGCAGATTTAGACTTAACTCCTTTAATCTCGCAACTCTTGCACACTCTCATTTTTAATGGTGCCAAAGATGGAGTAGACTGTTAAGTGCACCCAGTCCGAGGGTAAAGCCCAAGTATTGGGTAGTGGAAAAAATGATAGGTTAGCAGATTATGCACTACAAGAAAAGCAAGAATTGGCAATAGAGAATTACAAACAGAAAACACGCCATTGGAAATTATCGATGGAAAGTCCATTTCCGTTGGTAAAGTTGGCAGGAAATTTTTCATTTAGTAACAGTACTATCATTTGTCCCTAAAAATGGAGGGAAATCATCCCAGTAAATTTAGCGATGGTATAAGATGTCCATCGGTAAAGAATGTCGCCTTAGACTCAACTCCTTTAATCTCACAACTCTTGCACACTCTCATTCTTAATGGTGCCATAGATCAAGTAGACTGTTAAGTGCACCATATTCGAGGGTAAAGCCCAAGTATTGGGCAATGGCAAAAACAATAGGTTAGCAGATTACAAACTACAATAAAAGCAAGAATTATCGACGAAAAATATACCGTCGTAAATTACCAACAGAAAGTCCATTTCCGTTGGTAAAGTTGATGAGAAATTTTTCATTTAGCCACATCACTAACATCCTTCACTAAATATGGATGGAAGTCATCCCAGCAAATTCAGCGATGGTATAAGATGTGCGTTGGTAAAGAAGGCAACTTTAGACCCAACTCCTTTAATCTCGCAACTATTGCGCACTCTCATTCTTATTGTTTCCACAGATCAAGCAGATTGTTAAGTGCACTCAATTCGAGGGTAAAGCCCAAATATTGGGCCGTGGCAAAAACAATAGGTTAGCAGATTATGCACTACAAGAAAAGAAAGAATTACCGACGAAAAAGTAGCAACGGAAAATATATCGTTGCAAATTTCTGACGGAAAGTCCATTTCCATTGGTAAAGTTGGAGGAAAAATTTGTTTTTAGCGACGGTACTAACATCCTTCACTAAATACGGACGGAAATCGTCCTAGCAAATTTAGTGATGGAATTAAGGGATAGTATAAGGTTTCCGTTGGGAAAGAAGGTGGCTTTAGTGATGGAAAATTACTAAAGAAAAATATACTGTTGCAAATTACGACTGGAAAATCAATTTCCGTTGGTAAAGTTGATGAGAAAATTTTCGCTTAGCAATGGTACTAACATCTATCGCTAAATATGGAGGGAAATCATCCCGGAAAATTTAGCGATGGAATTTAGCGACGGTATAAGATGTCCTTTGGTAAAAAAGGAAGCTTTAGACTCAACTCCTTTAATCTCACAACTCTTGTGCACTCTCATTCTTAATGGTGCCACAGATCAAGAAGAATGTTAAGTGCACCCAATCCGAGGGCAAAGCCTAGGTATTGGGCAGTGGAAAAAATGATAGGTTAGCAGATTATGCACTACAAGAAAAGAAAGAATTAGAAATGAAAAATTATTGACATAAAACATGCCGTTGCAATTACCAACAAAAAGTTAATTTCCGTTGGTAAAGTTGGCCGAAAATTTTTCTTTTTGCGATGGTACTAACATCCGTTGCTAAATATGGAAGGAAATCATCCTAGCGAATTTTGCGATGGTATAAGATGTCCGTCGGTAAAGAATGCCACTTTAGACTCAACTTCTTTAATCTCACAACTCTTGCACACTCTCAATCTTAATGGTGCCACAGATCAAGCAGACTGTTAAGTGCACCCAATATGACGGTAAAGCACAAATATTGGGCCGTGGAAAAAAATGACAGGTTAGCAGATTATGCACTACAAGAAAAGTAAGGACTACCGAAGAAAAATTATCGACGGAAAATATACAGTTGCAAATTACCGACAGAAAGCCCATTTCTGTTGGTAAAATTGATGATAAAATTTTAATTTAGCGACGGTACTAACATCCGTCACTAAATATGGACGGAAGTGATCCCAACAAATTTAGCGACGAAATTTAGCGTTGGTATAAGATGTTCGTCGGTAAAGAAGGCGGCTTTAGACTCAACTCTGCGAAACTCACAACTCTTGCAGACTCTCATTCTTAATGGTGCCACAGATTAAGCAGACTATTAAGCACACCCAATAGGTTAGCAGATTATGCAATACAAGAAAAGCAAGAATTAGCGACGAAAAATTACCAACTGAAAATATACCGTTGCAAATTACTGATGGAAAGTCCATTTCCGTTGGTAACGTTGAGGTGAAATTTTTCGTTTAGTGACGGTACTAGCATTCGTCGCCAAATATGGAGGGAAATTATCCCAACAAATTTAGTGATCGTATAAGATGTCCGTCAATAAAGAATGCCACTTTAGACTCAACTCCTTTAATCTCACAACTTTTGCACTCTCTCAATCTTAATGGTGCCACAGATTACGCAGACTATTAAGAGCACCCAATCTGAGGGCAAAGTCCAAGTAATGGGCCGTGGCAAAAACTATAGGTTAGCAGATAATGCACTACAAGAAAAGCAAGAATTAGCGACAGAAAATCGCCTACAGAAAACACACTGTTGCAAATTACCGATAGAAAGAAGGCAGCTTTACGTTGGTAAACTTTTCGGGAAAATTTTCGTTTAGTGACGGTGCTAACATCCATCACTAAATATGGATGGAAATCATCCTGGAAAATTTAGCGATGGTATAAGAAGTCCATCGGTAAAGATGGCGGCTTAAGTGACCAAAAATTACTGATCAAAAATATACAGTTGCTAATTACCGACGGAAATTCCATTTTCGTTGGTAAAGTTAATGGTAAATTTTTTCGTTTAGTGACAGTACTAACATCTGTCGCTAAATATGGAAGGAAATCATCCCGGTAAATTTAACGATGGAATTTACCGATGGTATAAGATGTCCGTTGGTAAAGAAGGCAGCTTTAGACTCAACTCCTTTAATCTCACAACTCTTGCACACTCTCATTCTTAATGGTGCCACAAATGAAGCAAATGTTAAGTGCACCCAGTCACAAGGTAAAATTGAAGGGAAAATTCTCATTTAGCAATGATACTAACATCCATCACAAAATATGGGGGGAAATCTTCTCGGCAAATTCAGCGATGGAATTTACCGATGGTATAAGATGTTTGTCGGTAAAGAAGGGAGCTTTAGTGACAGAAAAATTACCTACAAAAAAATATCGTTAGAAATTACTGACGGAAAAACGATTTCCATTTGGAAAGTTGATGGGAAAATTTTTGCTTAGTAACCGTACTAACATCCGTCGCTAAATATGAAGGGAAATCATCCTGGAAAATTTAGCAATGGAATTTAGCGATGGTATAAGATGTCTCTCAGTAAAGAAGGCAGTTTTAGACTCAACTCCTCTGATCTCACAACTCTTGCACACACTCTTTCTTAATGGTGCCACAGATCATTGTTAAGTGCATGATATCTGAGGGAAAAGCCAAAGTATTGGGCCATGGCAAAAACTATAAGTTAGCAGATTATGCACTACAGGAAAAGCAAGAATTAGCAATGGAAAATTACCGACAGAAAATACATCGTTTTAAATTACCGACCAAAAGTCCATTTCCGTTGGTAAAGTTAGTGAGAAAATTTTCATTTAGCGACGGTACTAACAACCGTCATTAAATATGGGCGGAAATCATCCCAGCAAATTTAATGATGGTATAAGTGTCCATAGGTAAAAAAGGTAGCTTTAGTTACTAAAAATTACAAACCAAAAGTTTATCGCTACAAATTACCCATGGAAAATTGATTTCTGTTGGGAAAGTTGATGGGAAAATTTTCGTTTAGCGACAGTACTAACATCCGTCATTAAATATGGAGGGAAATCATCCTGGAAGATTTAGCGATGGAATTTACCGATGGTATAAGATGTTTGTCGGTAAAGAAGGCAGCTTTAGTGGCGGAGAATTACAGACAAAATGTATACCGTTACAAATTATCGACGAAAAATCGATTTTGAATGGTAAATTTGATGGGAAAATTTTTTTTTAGCAACGGTACTAACATCCGTCGCTAAATATGGACGAAAATCATCCCAGAAAATTTAGCGATGGAATTTAGCGATGGTATATGATGTCCCTTAGTAAAGAATGAGGCCTTAGACTCATCACCTTTAATCTCACAACTCTTGCGCACTCTCATTCTTAATGGTGCCACAGATCAAGCCAACTGTTAAGTGCACCCAATCACAGGGTAAAGCCCAAGTGTTGGGCCTTAGCAAAAACGATAGGTTAGCAGATTATGCAGTATAAGAAAATGATGAATTAGAGACGGGAAATTACCTAAGGAAAATATACCATTGCAAATTACCAACAAAAAGTCCATTTCAGTAGTTAAAGTTGAAGGGAAAATTCTCATTTAGCGATGGTACTAACATCCGTCACAAAATATGGATGGAAATCATGCCGGCAAATTCAACGATGGAATTTAGCGATGGTATAAGATGTTCCTCGATAAAGAAGGTAGCTTTAGTGATGGAAAATTACCTACAAAAAATATATCTTTACAAATTACCGAAGGAAAATGGATTTCCATTCGGAAAGTTGATGGGAAAATTTTCGTTTAGCGACGGTACTAACATCCCTCGCTAAATATGGAGGGAAATCATCCCGATAAATTTAGCAATGGAATTTATCGATGGTATAAGATGTTTGTCGGTAAAGAAGGCGGCTTTAGACTCAACTCCTTGGATCTCACAACTCCTGCACACTTTTTTCTTAAAGGTGCCACAGATCAAGCAGACTGTTAAGTGCACCAAATCCGAGGGTAAAGACTAAGTATTGGGCCGTGGAAAAAACTATACGTTAGCAGATTATGCACTACAAGAAAAGCAAGAATTAGCAACGGAAAATTAACGACAAAAAATATATCGCTGCAAATTACAGACCAAAAGTCGATTTCTGTTGGTAAAGTTGGCGAAAAATTTTCATTTAGCGACAATACTAACATCCGTCATTAAATATGGGCGGAAACCATCTCGGTAAATTTAACGATGGTATAAGTGTCCATAGGTAAAGAAGGTAGCTTTAGTGACGAAAAATTACCAACCAAAAGTATATTGTTACAAATTACACATGGAAAATTGATTTCCATTGAGAAAGTTGATGGGAAATTTTTCTCTTAGCAACGGTAGTAACATCCGTCGCTAAATATTGTGAGAAATCATCCTGGAAGATTTAGCGATGGTATAAGATGTTTGTCGGTAAAGAAGGTGGCTTTAGTGATGGAAAATTACCAACCAAAAGTATACCGTTACAAATTGTTGACAGAAAATCGATTTTCATTGGTAAAGTTGATGGGAAAATTTTTGTTTAGCAACGGTAGTAACATCCGTTGCTAAATATGGAGGGAAATCATCCAGGAAAATTTAGCGATGATATATGATGTCCCTTGGTAAAGAAGGCGGCTTTAGACTCATCCCCTTTATTCTCACAACTCTTGCACACTCTCATTCTTAATGGTGCCACAGATCAAGCAAACTATTAAGCGCGCCCAATCCAAGGGTAAAGCCCAAGTATTGGGTCGTGGCAAAAATGATAGGTTAGCAGTTTATGCACTACAAGAAAAGCAAGAATTAGCGACCGAAAAATATTGAAAGAAAACATACCATTGCAAATTAGCGACGGAAAGTTCATTTTCGTTTGTAAAGTTGGTGGGAAAATTTTCATTTAGAGACAGTACTAGCATCCGTCACTAAATATGGACGAAAATCATCCTGGAAAATTTAGCGATGGTATAAGATGTTTGTCAGCAAACAAGGCAGCTTTAGTGACGAAAAATTACTGATAAAAAATATACCATTACTGACAAAAAATATGCCGCTTTAGACTCACCTCCTTTAGTCTCACAACTCTTGCACACTTTCATTCTTAATGGTGCCACAGACCAAGCAGACTATTAAGTGCACCCAATCCGAGGGTAAAGCCTAAGTGTTCGGTCGTGGCAAAAAGATAGGTTAGCAGATTATGCACTACAAGAAAAACAAGAATTAGCGACAGAAAATCACCGACAAAAAACACACCATTGCAAATTACCGACAGAAAGATGGCAGCTTTACGTCGGTAAACTTTCTGGTAAAATTTTTGTTTAGCGACGATACTAACGTTCGTCACTAAATATGGATGGAAATCATCCCAGCAAATTTAGCGATGGAATTTAGAGATGGTATAAGATGTCCATCGGTAAAGAAGGCGGCTTACGTGATGAAAAATTACTGAGGAAAAATATACCATTGCTAATTACCGATGGAAAGTCCATTTTCGTTGGTAAAGTTGATGGGAAATTTTTTCGTTTAGCGACAGTACTAACATTCGTCGCTAAATATGGAGTGAAATCATCCCGGCAAATTTAGCGATGGTATAAGATGTCCGTCGATAAAGTATACCGCTTTAGACTAAACTCCTTTAATCTCAGAACTCTTGTACACTCTAATTCTTAATGGTACCACAAATCAAGCAGACTATTAATTGCACCCAATCTGTGGGTAAGCCCAAATATTTGGCCGTGGCAAAAGCGATAGGTTAGCCTATTATGCACTATAAGAAAAGTAAGAATTACCGAACAAAATATTCGACGGAAAATATGCCATTGCAAATTACTGACCAAAAGTCCATTTCTGTTGGTAAAGATGGCGGGAAATTTTTCATTTAGCTACGGTACAAACATCCGTCATTAAATATGGACGAAAATCATCCCAGCAACTTTAACGATGGTATAAGTGTCCATAGGTAAAGAAGATAGCATTAGTGACGAAAAATTACCAACCGAAAGTATATCGTTACAAATTACCCATGGAAAATTGATTTCCATTAGGAAAGTTGATGGGAAAATTTTCGTTTAGCAACGGTACTAACATCCGTTACTAAATATGGAGGCAAATCATCCCGGAAGATTTAGCGATGGAATTTAGCAATGGTATAAGATGTTTGTCGGTAAAGAAGGCGGCTTTAGTGACGGAAAATTATCGAACCAAAAGTATACCGTTACAAATTATCAATGGAAAATCGATTTTCATTAGTAAAGTTAATGGGAAAATTTTTGTTTAGCAACGGTACTAACATCCGTCACTAAATATGGAGGGAAATCATCCCAGAAAATTAGCGATGGTATATGATGTCCCTTGGTAAAGAAGGCTGCTTTAGACTCATCTCCTTTAATCTTACAACTCTTGCACATTCTCATTCTTAATGGTGCCACAGATCAAGCAGACTGTTAAGTGCACCTAATCCGAGGGTAAACCCTAAGTATTGGGCCGTGGAAAAAACCATAGGTTAACAGATTATGCACTATAAGAAAAGCAAGAATTAGGGACGAAAAATCTCCAACAGAAAACACACCGTTGCAAATTACTGACGAAAAGAAGGCAGCTTTACGTTGGTCAACTTTTCGGAAAAATTTTCATTTAGTGACGGTACTAACATCCGTCACTAAATATGGAGGGAAATCGTCCCAACAAATTTACCGATGGTATAATATCTCCGTTGGTAAAGCATGCCGCTTTAGACTCCACTCCTTCAATCTCACAACTCTTGCCCACTCTAATTCTTAATGGTACCACATATCAAGCAGACTATTAAGTGCACCCAATCCGTGGGTGAAGCCCAAATATTTGGCCATGGAAAAAGCGATAGGTTAGCAGATTATGCACTATAAGAAAAGTAAGAATTATGAAACAAAATTACTGACGAAAAATATATCGTCGTAAATTACCGATGGAAAGTTCATTTCCGTTGGTAAAGTTGGCGGGAAAAATTTTGTTTGTTGACGGTACTAACATCCGTCTCATAATATGGACGGAAATCATCCTAGCAAATTTACCGATGGTATATGATGTCCGCCGACAAAGAAGGCTCCTTTAGTGACAAAACATTACCAACAAAAAGAATATAGTTACAAATTACCCACAGAAAATCGATTTCCATTGCGAAAGTTTATGGGAAAATTTTCGTTTAGTGACGGTACTAACATCCATCGCTAAATATGGAGGAAAATCATCTTGGAAAATTTACCAATGGAATTTAGCGATGGTATAAGATGATTGTCAGTAAAGAAGGCGGCTTTATTGACGGAAAATTACCAACCAAAAATATACCGTTACAAATTATCGACGAAAAATCGATTTCCGTTGGTAAAGTTGATGAGAAAATTTTTGTTTTGCGACGGTACTAACATCCATCACTAAATACGGAGGGAAATCATCCCGATAAATTTAGCGATGGTATAAGATGTTCGTCAATAAAGTATGCGGCTTTAGATCTTCTCCTTTAATCTCACAACTCTTGCACACTCTCATTCTTAATGGTGTCACAGATGAAGCAGACTGTTAAGTGCACCCAATCCAAGGGTAAAGCCCAAGTATTGGGTCATGGAAAAACCGATATGTTAGAAGTTTATGTACTACAAGAAAAGCAAGAATTAGTGACAGAAAATTACAGGCAGAAAATATACCGATGCAAATTACCAACAGAAAGAAGACAACTTTACGTTGGTAAACTTTTCGGGAAAATTTTCATTTAGCGATGGTACTAACATCCGTCTCTAAATATGGACAGAAATCTTCCTGGCAAATTTAGTGATGGCATAAGATGCTTGTCGGTAAAGTAGGTGGCTTTAGCAACGGAAAATTACCAACGGAAAATATGCCTTCAGGAAAGTCCATTTCCAAAGGTAATGTTAAAGGGAAAATTCTCGTTTAGCGACGGTACTAACATCCATCACAAAATATGGAGGGAAATCATCAAGGAAAATTTAGCGATAGAACTTAGCGATGGTATAAGATGTCTATCAGTAAAGAAGGCGACTTTAGTGACGAAAAGTAACTGACGAAAAATATACCGTTCCAAATTATCGTCAGAAAATCGATTTCTGTTGGAAAAGTTGACAAGAAAATTTTCGATTAGCGATGGTACCAACATCCATCGCTAAATACGGAGGTAAGTCATCCCGACAAATTTAGCGATGGAATTTAGTGATGGTGTAAGATGTCCATCGGTAAAGAAGGCAGCTTTAGACTCAACTCCTTTAATCTCACAACTCTTGCACACTCT
>JAOSBN010119874.1:0-34321 GCA_027563595.1 Erythroxylum suave | reverse complement strand
AATAATAATAATAATAATAATAATAATAATAATAATAATAATAATAATAATAATAATAATAATAATAACAAAAATAAAAGAAAAGCCCAACCAACTGTATAAGAAAAGCCCAACCAATTGTATATTCTAGTTTATAATAAGAATAATGAGGATTGTATGTTGCACTTAAGAACGCTTTTCGATTGTTGAGAAAGGAGAAGTTATATGGGAAGACTGAGAAGAGTACTTCCATGGTAGATAATGACATATTCCTTGGATATGTTAGTGAAGTGTGTAGCTTTCATAGATTGGCTTCTTTTTATCAGAGATTTGTGAAGAACTTTAATTCTATTACGGCACCGCTTACTGAATCTATGAAGAAAGGGAAATTCAAATGGAGTGATTTTGCACAAAAGGCGTTTGAATTGATTAAAGGGAAGTTATGTTTCGCTCCTGTATTAGCTCTTTCTATAACGAGCTATTTGAAGTAGAATGTGATGCTAGTGGAGTCAGAATTGGGGTTGTACTTGTTCAACAAAAGCGTCCTATTGCTTATTTTAGTGAGAACGTTAATGGATCTAAACTGAATTATTCTACTTAAGATAAAGAGTTCTATACGATCGTTTGGGCTCTTAGTCATTAGATTCATTATTTACGACCTAAGCCTTTCGTGTTGTATAGTGATTATAAAGCATTAACGCACATTAATGACCAACAAAGAATTAATCCATATTATGTTAAGTGGGTTAAGTTTCTACAATCCTTTTCGTTCTCATCAAAGTATAAGGTTGGACACTCTAATGTTGTATCTGATGCGTTGTTAAAGAGGTATTTTATGCTTGTAATACTTAATTCAAGGTTCATTGGATTTGAAATCATCAAGAATTCTTATTTGGGGGATGAAGACTTTGTTGAATTATTTGAACTTTGCAATAAAGGTGCACATAATCAATTTGTAATTCAAGATGATTTTCTCTTCAAAGGGAATAAATTGTGTGTTCCCAAGGGCTCTTTTCATGATTTATTGATTTGTGAAGCTCATAGTGGTGGTCTTACTAGTCATTTTGGTATTCAGAAGACTTATGAATTCTTCAAGAACACTTTTACTGGTCTTGTATGCTTGGTGATGTGCAATCTATTGTTAATTGGTGTGGTGCTTGCCAAACTGCAAATAGTACTTTTCACCAAGGACTTTATATACCTCTTCCTGTTCTAGAACGAACATGGGAGCATATGTAATATCCCTTCTCCTAAAATTTTTAAGATTGAATCACATGAGTTATTTCATTTAAAAATTTATGAGGTGCATTTCATTCACATGCATAACATTGGTATACACATATGAATCATGATTTAGAAAACATTGCAAGATAACATTTGCACTCAATTGACATATTCCAGGTATGGAACGAAAATGAATGTGATATGAATGTACATTCCCAATGTTTTGCACTTTGATTTACTAATAACATGAATTGATGGATTATAAGTAGTAAATTGGAAATTTATCATTACAATTGAGTAATTGATGAGGGGATATATGCATCTAGTGTAAGAAAAATGTTAAAGAGCAAGACAAATTGATATATGGGAATTTAGGTTGATTAGGCCTATGAAATGATGATATGTGGCTTTAGAAATAAGTGACAAATGACTTAGTTAATTGGATGACAAGTGGCTTGAGTATATGAGGGACAAGTGGCCCTTTAAATTTGTGACAAATGACACTTTAGACTTGTGATATGTAGAGCTTTAGAATGGTGACATATGTAGTTTTACAAAGGATGATATATGTAGCCTTATAATTGCTGACATGTGTACCCTTACAAGTAGTGATATATAGAGGCTTAAATAAGAGACATGTGGAGGCTAAAGTAAGTGACACATGGACTAATAGAAGGATAACATACGTACCCATAGAAGGGTGACACATGGACCAATAGAATAGTGGTATATGGACCAATAGAAGGATAATATATGTACCAATAGAAGGGTGACACTAACTTGTCCTTTCCTGTGGTTTTAAAACCTTTTGGTTGATCCATATACCTTCCGAGTCACCATTTAGAAAGGCAATCTTTACGTCCGTTTGGTGAATCTCTAAATCATAATGAGCTATCAGGGCCATAGCAATTCTTAAAGAGTCCTTTGTTGAAACTAGAGAGAAGGTCTTTTTATAGTCAATGCCATCTTTTTGAGTATAACCTTTGGTGACAAGTCTGACTTTACACCTTTCAATGTTGCCTTGTGAGTCACGTTTGGTCTTAAGGACCCATTTACAACCTACTTGTTTTGCTCCTTCCAGTAACTTAACTAATTCCCAGACTTTGTTGTCATCCATTGATTTCAACTCTTCTTTTATAGCCTTGAAGCATTTTTCAGAATTGTTACATTCCATAGCTTGTTTAAATGAGACTGAATCCTTATTAATGCTCAAGTCATATTCATGTTGAAGTGAGTAAACTTCATAGTCACTTGAAATAGCTGGTCTTCTTTGCCTTGACGACCTTCGTAATGCTACTTCTTATGGCATCACTTAATCATTTGTAACTTGAACATCAATAGGTAGTTCTTCATTAATATGTTCAATTTATGGAACTGGAACATTAATTTGTTGTTCCGGTATGTTGCATATTCGTGATGTAACAAGTAGAATAACAACTGTTGGGATCACGTTTAATGTAGTAGTTTATACTCGACTTGGAGTATACACGATTATCGTGAATATCCACTTTTTGCGGTTCTCCACTCCAACTGATTTGACCATTTTTAATGAATCAAGCATTACCAGACTCAACTATTCTTGTACTATGGTTAAGATAGTAAAATCTCTACCCCTTTGACTTTTTAGGATAGCCAATGAAAAAACCACTAACAGTTCTCACATCAAGCTTCCTTTCATGTGGATTATACAGCTTTACTTCTACTGGACAACCTCAAATGTGAAGGTGTAGTAAACTAGGTTTCCTTCCTGTCCACAGTTCATAAGGTGTCTTATAAACTGCTTTACTAGGAATCCTATTAAGCAGATACGCAGCGGTTTTTAATGCATGCATCTACAATCATAATGGTACAGTACTATAACTTAACATACTCCTAACCATATCTATAAGAGTACAATTCTGCCTTTTGGCTATACCATTTTGTTGTGGTGTACTAGGAATTGTGTATTGCGCACATATGCCTCGACTTGCAAGAAACTTTGCAAATGGACTTGGACATTGTCCACTTTCATTGAATTTTTCATAATATTCGCCACCTCTATCAGACCTCACTATCTTTACTATTCTATCTAACTGCCTTTCTACCTCATTAACAAACACCTCTAGGATGTCCACATACTGAGATTTTTCATGCAGTAGATAAATATAACCATATCATCAGAAGTCATCAATAAAGGTAATGAAATATCTTTCACTGTCCTAAGAAGGAACGTCGAAAAGACCACAGATGTCAGTGTGTATTAATTCCAATAATTCATTACTTATTGTGGCTGGATGCTTTGGTAGATATTTGGTTTGCTTGCCTTTAATGCAATCCACACATATATCCTAGTTAACAAAATCCAATGGAGGTAAGATATCATTTTTCACTAACCTCTGTACCCTTTCCTTGGATATATGACCTAATCTTTTATGTCACAAAAAAGAAAAAAATTCATTTTGTGCACTTCATTTGCTTCCTATAATATGGTCATTGAAATGATATAAACAACCAATTAAAGTACCAAAACCATAATACTACTTGTGTTTATACAATGAAAAAACACCGTTTCCAATCTTAAATTGAAATCTTACAACATCCAACTTTGCAACAGAAACGAAGTTTCTAGCACATTCAGGAACATAAAGACACTTTTCTAGATCCAGGTAACACCTAGGATCAATCTATACGTCCCAATGCTCTCTATCTGTGCCTTCATTCTGTTCCCCATATATAAGAACTTTTTAGTTCCGTTTATGAGTTGGATTGAAAGGAATCCCTATTGAACATGTGACATATGAGTAGTTGCACAAGAATCTACTACTAGGTATTTTTAAGTACTTCAATAAAATTTGATTCAAAACATACTGAAATATAGTATGTACTTTTTTTTTCGAACCAAACCTTTCATTTAGGGCAATCTTTTTTGAAGTGACCAGGCTTCTTGTAGAAGTGCCACCTCTTGTCTTTATCGATTCGATGCTTATTAACTTTACTGAGAGCTTTTTCCTTACCTTTGCCTTTCTTTCCTGGTTTGTGCTTGTTGCTACTAGCTCCTGGATGAAATGGGAGATGAACGAAGTGCTCCTTCATTTTCTTCAATCTCCCTTCCTCCTGAACCAATAGGGCCTTAATTTCTTGAAGGTTTCACTTTTCTTTAATAGTGTTATAATTCACTTGGAACTAGCTAAACTGAAGAGGAAGTGAGTTGATAATGAACTGTACCAGAAATGACTCACTCACATCCATACTCATAGATTTTAGCTTTGTAGCTAGGTTTGACATATGGGTTACATGGTCATGAATGGGCTATGACCAGTCAAACTTCTTGTTTGTTAGCTCACTTATTAAAGTCCTACTATGGACTTGTTTGCTATATTAGATTGGGAATAATCTTTAAGCTTTAACATGAACTCTTTTACATTATCCGTTTTAGGCATTGATGGCTTCACATTTTTTGCGATTGTCATTCGCATCAAATTCAAACTCAGCCTATTAGGCCGTTCCCAAGCCTCATAATAAGACTTGTTAGCTTCCGAACTAGTCTTAGTTATAGTTGTGGGCCTTGCGTCTGACACTATGGCCAAGTACAAATCCATTGCACTTAGTTGGAACTGGATTTGTTTAGACCAATCCACATAGTTTAGACCATTGAACTTGATTAAGCCATTTCCTAAGGCGAATAAATTAGTAGATGCTGCAAATACAACATATAGCCCACGCATTAATGCCTTGAGCATACCTAAATGGATTCAAACTAATATTAAACTTTGATTATGCATTTAAATTCTCATTTGAGTGATATTTAAATACATAGTTGTAACCTATCATGATGTAAATATATAGTTCACTATAATAGACAATCAATCATATTCTAGTCAACATATATGTTATCTTTGGATATACAATCATATTAACCAAATATGATGATAAATTCCCTTTAATATCATTAATTATAAGCAATGGTCCACCTTTGAGTGACCTCCTAGCGTTATAATTAATAATATCAATTGTTCAGTTCAACTTTTATGTCATTTTAATAGCATCATCTCAATATGAACAATTAAAACATTCACAACTAAATGTTTAACTTTTCAAGCTAGGCTATAGTGGTGACTAATAAGCTTTCCATGCAATAAACATTTAATTGGAAAATTATTGTACATGAAAAAATTTAATTTAATTAGTTTGGTCACTTTGGTGACTAACAGACTATTTTAAATTACCATTATGTCATATAACACATTCAACATATAATAGGATAATTTAATTCCAAATATTGCATAATATAAAATATTCAAAGTACCAAATAAAGCATATAATATGGCACTAATTTTCAAAATTATATTATGCATAAAAATAAATCAATTATGAATTAAATAATCCTTTATGTCCTATCCTAAAATTATCTTACTTAGGGTTAAAGTCTATAATTTAATTACTTAATAATTAAGGTTGCATAATATAGCCCAAGCTTAAGCTTTAATGACCCAAAGGTCCAAAAATTAGCCCAAAACATTGAGTTTTGGGTTTAGGAAGCCCATCTGGCATGCGTAGAGTGCCTGTCTATGTTAATGCAACGTTTGTTTACGCAACATCTGGCACGTGCATTGCACACGCCACACGCTATGACTTCTTCGTCTTCCTCCAGACATTATGGTTTCTGCATTTTTTTAAAAGAAATTCTACAATCTTCTTCTTCCATGGGTTTGTTTCAAACCACAAGGCATCCGTTCCTAACATTCATCCCTTCCTAACATTCATCTTTCCATAAGAGTCTTTAGATTTAATTCAAGAAAAATCATAATAATAACCAAAATTTTTGTTTTGAAGTGAACAACCATAAACATTTCTTTGAAGAAACATAACAAGTAAACGATGGCATCATTCCACATTGAAAACATCCAACAACACAAGCAAAAAAGGAAAACTGATGTTGAACATGTATGAAAATCAATCTTTTGGTTTCAAGAATCAAGACTTTCGGTTCTTTCTAAACAAACATAAACACATGTTTATAGGAACAAGAATGTTATAGACAACAGACACAACAAACTTATACATTATATTTGATTGTGTTTTCTTCTTTCCATGTCACCGCTAATATCGAAAACCAATTTCGGAAATGTTGAAAATAGAGCAAAACAAAACCAAAAGTTCATGTGCGATGATAATAACCAGAAGTGTACATTATCTATGATAGAAAACAACACAAACAATACGAACAACATAGGCTCTGATATGATACTAACTTGTAAAGATTATGGATCGAACAATAACATGTAAACAAACCTAACTCCATATCATTTGTTGTTCTTGATAGTCTTTTATTCCTCTCTTTCTTAATTCCTCTGTTATTTTGTTTCTCTAATGGTTAAGTAAAAATGCTTTTCACTTTCTCTTTTGGAAAACTTTATTCTTTCTTCAGAAACATATGAATTATCATCATCACCCAGTTCCAAATCCCTCAATAAAGTGGGGTTTGGGGTGGTCTGATAGTACGCAGCCTTACTCCTATATAGTAGAGAGGCTATTTCTAGTAGACCACATGCAAATGTGACAATCAACAAATGATGCAGGTTAAAAGATTAAAAAAGTAAAACTGATATGCAAATGTGACAAGAAGAAATAAATAAATAAATAAAAATATGATAAAATAACTAGATACATAATAAATAAATAAATTAATAGAATAAGGTAATAATAAATAAGTAAAATAGAATAATATCACTTAAAGAAAAGTTACAAAACTTTATTTAGGAGATGTAAGTTTAGAAGACAAAATTATTAAGAAAATAGCAGGATAGATATACCTGATATGCTGCAAAATTTTGCTTATACCTGATATGTTACAAAGCTCTTCTCACCACTTCTTGAGTTGTGCGTGTCATCCTTGGACAGAGGCCAAGCTAATCTGCTTTGTAGCATTCCAATTTTATGAGGTGTCCCTTAAAGAAAAAACCAGTAGTTGATTTATCCTAATAACTAAAGGCTAGTTTTCTACTTTAAGCTAATGATGTAGTTTTATTCAAATTACTAAGACAAAACGATGAACCACTTCATCGTTTTATTAAAAACTAAACCAAATTTATGGCATTTGGACTAAAGAGTAACAAACACAATTAATCACACAGGATTTGGGCAAACTCATATTTAATCAATCAATAATATAGAAACCACCATGAAGTCACCCGCAATCATAGGTTCATAAACAAAAGACACATTTTTTGTGCTTCACATTTTTAGGCATAAAACAGGAAAGCTACCCATTTTATAAAAAAACACATACCCACTACACAATCTAAAAACAACATGCAAACAATAGGAAGAAATGATAAAACCTATATATATATATATATATATATATATGTATGTTTTAACTTCTGCGTGCGAGGAGATCAATTCGTTTTTTGTTGTGATCTTATGGTTTTAGGTATGGGATAATGATAGTTAAGCTTTTATATATATATATGACAATTCAAAAGTGAACATTAGAAGGAGACCTTATCATTCCAAGAAATGACGGCATCGATAGATTGGGAACTTGAAATGTAAGAAAAGAATTCACAAACAATGGAAGAACCAAAATTTTAACAATAAAATTATATAATAAACGCCTTTAACCAGAAGAGAAATACGTACCAATCAACATTTACAAGAAGTGATCCAAAGACAATGACACAAATGTTCAGAAAAATGGGGCTAATTGAGGTAAGTAAGCAGAAATCCCAATCTAACAAAGGAAAAAAAATCATCGAAACTTTGTCCATAACAGCGAGACATAACAAGAAGATCTCAGCCCCACTAGCAAAGATACTGTCAAGTATCAAGGATTAATAAACAAAATAGCAACCAAAGTAAGAGCATAAGAACATAAGAATTGAGAAGAGAGCACAGATCTAAAAAAAGAGACCATCTCTGTCCTTGTCGAATAGGTTGACGATCTCCTTGAACTCAGAGATCTGGTCGTCCATCAACAAGCAGATCTATATAATAATATGCTAGATCATACCACTGAAAGTGAGAAAAAATAAGATTTGAAGACAAATTAGGAAAAGAGCAAACCGAAAACCCTAGATTTGAGGGGAAAAGGTTACCTTTTTCGACCTTTTACTTTGTATGGAAAAGCTTTAAGAACTTAACGTGTACTTAAATAAACGGACTGTGACTAATGAACTTGACATGGATGAGCATTGGACCGAACTAGCATGCTATAAAAGGCTTTGGACTTGGATAACTCATCATTAATGTTTATATATATTTCTATTGACTATGATATGAGTTGTTTAAAAAAGAGAGGGAAAGGGTCTTAGACCCATTTGAGTCTAACTCTTTGAAACCCAATAACTATGATTTTGAGCACTTTCCATTGGAATTAAATCCATAAGTTACCTGGGCCATTAATTAATTTTTAAAATTAATCTAACAAAAAGCAGGGGTGTAAAACTTGACATAAGAAACTAGATGTAGGAATCTCGTAACGAAATTTTTGTTCCAATTTTTCGAGTTGGTAGTTGAAAAAACTGGATTAAAATAAAAATAATACATATTATAACTTCATGCATCATGCTAAAATTTCCTTCCTCGTAGAAATAATTTTTTTTTGGGGGGCTTTAATTTGGAAATATAATTTGTGAGACTGATTTAAATATATATGTTTAGAAATATCAATACATTTTTCATTTTTTGCATGAAGAGAAGAAGAATGTGGTCCTTTTCCACTGATATTGATTTGCTTTAATCGATCTTCAATGTTAAGAGTTCCGGGAAAAGGAGAAAAGCATATATTTTGTTTACTTGAGTTGTTTCCATAATAGCGGGGACTTGTTTTCTAGTGTGTGAGTTTTTCTTGATTGATTGATTAGCCACATTTCTTACTTTTTTGCCGGAAATAAGCCTTCTATAATAGCACGTGGTGGATTTTCAGGACTATTACCGGATTCTAGCTCTGCTGCTTACCAATTGGCACAGTTGGTTAGTGATCCCGATGTGATATTCTACTGTGACGTGCAGTTAACAAAGGATGGAGCTGGGATTTGCACATCAGATCTCTTGCTCCAAAATTCCATTGACATTTCTAGCATTTACCCAAATAACAGCAGCTCATATAACGTGAATGGTGCTATCACGGAAGGATATTTCCCATTGGATTTCACTCTCAAGGACTTATCAAAATTCGTCTGTAAGTAGTACTAAGCTTACATCTTTATATTTTGCCACATTCAGAGTCCAAGAATTGGAGTGTTCAAAATGTCCGTATCGCTTGTGGACTTCATATTGCAACAGGCTCTTAGTAGGTTCAATGTGATCGCTTGTTTAGGAATTAGAACGGGAGATCATTTAATGCTGCAGTGTAACTAAGTCTACCCTGTCTTTTTCGTCTCCTGTCTCTTACCTACTTGATGCCTTCCTTTATGTTTCTGGCAAGTATGATATAAAATGATTATGTATTGGCTGTTAGAAAATCTGCTGATACACATTCATATAACTTGTCAAGTAACTATTTCTTGTGCCATAAAAAAGAACTATTTCGTTGGTTGATCATGCCATAATCTACACGATTTAAGTCAACTAGCTGTGTGCTTTTTAGTTTTATATAATAGCAGTCTAGTCATGTATTTTCTTTTTGAACCTTCCTGAATAATTTGTTTCATTTTTGGCAATGAGGACTGTGCACTATCATTGTTTTTTAGCTTTTCTTTTTCATAACGAGGTCACATTTTGGCTTGCAACAAGTACTGCCACTTGAATGAATGAATAAATGAATTAATAATCGATATCGTTTAATTCTGACTGATGGGCAGCCGTAATTCTGACTAATGGGCAGCCGTAAATTCTATCCTTTATTCCTTGGCAGCAGGAAAGGTAGTATACGAAATCTTCTGATTGAAAACAGTCAGCTTGCGGCCATGCTCATGCAAATTGGTTATGACCTGACATACTAAATCTGACGACTTTTCCTTCTTCTTTCCCTAACGTAACTGTGGTTCAGGGCATCTATTCACGGTCTCAATTGTTTGATGGTAAATCTTTACCCAATTCTAACCGTTGAAGAAGTTGCTTCACTAAAACCAAAGGGCTTATGGTTGAATATTCAGGTAAATATTGGATGTATTTCCGAAGATTTATTGCCCTTCTGCGAGTGACTGTGTTTTGGTCCAACGTGTTATGTTTTCCATTACTTAACTGAAATAACATTATTGTTCATTTGCAGCATGATATATTTTTTTCACAACACAATTTAAGTATGAGGAGCTATGTCCTTGCAGTATCAAGAACTGCAGTAGTTAACTTTATCTCATCTCCAGAGGTGGGTTTCTTGCGAAGTATTGCCTCACGATTCAACCCAAGAATAACTAAGTTGATCTTCCGGTTTCTTGGACCCAGTGATGTTGAGCCCTCAATGAACCAGACAGATAATTCCCTTTCACAGAGTTTAACCTTCATCAAGACATTTGCCTCTGGGATTCTTGTTCCAAAGACTTACATATGGCCAGTGGATGGGACATTATACTTGCAACCTCATACTTCGATTGCTCAAGATGCCCACAAGGAAGGTCTAGAAGTATATGCTTCAGAGTTTATAGTGATGTTCCTTTAAGCTACAATTACAGCTACGATCTAATTACTGAATATTTGAATTTTGTTGATAATGGAGACTTCTCTGTGGATGGTGTGTTGTCTGATTTTCCTATAACTCCATCAGAGGCTATAGGTCATTTATCCTTTCTTTATCTCTAATATAACAACCATTCGTCCATTTGTTAAATTTTATCAATTTGTGACTGGCTTCATTCTAAAATCATTCCTTAAGCTCGTTCTTGTTAATTCTATTTAACTTGCTAATTTCACATATTTCTTTTGCAGATTGTTTTGCTCAGCTTGGGAGCAATGCTTCAGAAAATGATAAACATTGCTCTGTGCTACTTGCAACAGAAAAAGAAAGTTTCAAAGTTCATGGCAATCTGATTGTTGAGATTAGTATTGACCTATTTTCATCATTTTCATGTTGCAGTGAAGTTTTTAGTCACCTTAAAAAATGATGCTAGTGGAGACTACCTTGATTGCATTGATTTGGCATACAATAAGGCTATATCAGATTTTGCAGATGTGATTGATTGCCCAGTTCAAATGTCAAAACAAGAAATACCATTTTGCATGAGCTTTATAAATCTTATCAGCAATACAAATGTTCTTCGAACAAATTATAGCACCCTTTCCACAATTGTTCCACAGATTCAGCCGGGAAGTGGAATATTCACATTTAACTTGACATGGAATCAAATTTAGGGTTTAACTCGTAAGTTAATCCCGTTATAAATTTCTCTTACCTATTGTTATGCTTCTGAGATCAGCTTGAGCAATTTATGCATAAAATATCAGTAGTTATTTATTATTTATGTTACACAGTGTATGATCCTTATATTCACATTTCCTTATTGTATTACATTTGCAATATCAAACCCTTATGGGGAATATTTCCTCTATTGCAATCCAAAATTCAAAGATGGACATTTTTGACACACTCTGAATTTTGAACTTGGAAAAAAATTCTAGCTCCCTTTCTAGTGTGTTGATCAGTATTGAGGTGAGGCCTTTATTTCTTCCATAATATAATTATTTATGTCTTGAATATCCTATATCTGAAGTAGGAGAATTCTGTACTCAATTTATAGAAGTTGTTTCCGCTACTTTTTCCATTTATATTACAAGCATAAAATCGTGCTGTCAGTTTGCAATTCTCTATATTTTGCTTATGCTTTCTTTCTCTTTTGTTTTATGACTTGAGGAGGAAGGACTAGTAAAGTCACAATACCCTTTGTACTTCATTCTTACTGCATCATCCTAATTTCTTTTCTAGCTTTCCCACCAACACTCCCCTTAACAAAATGAAAGACAAGAAGAAAAGAAAAACAAATCTTTGATGATTCTCATTCTTCTAGTTCTTTTGTCTTTCCCACCGCATCCCCTTTTGCTATAGGATAGTCTTCTGCTTTTTATTATCTTGCTTTTATAATGCAACAACAGAATAAAGAAGGTGTATTCCATTTGACTATAGTTTTATCTCTTCTCTCAGAATGCAGCTTATCTCATAGTGCAATAGTTGCCTATAATTGATGCTGTCCTCGATGAAGTGAGCAAAGCAGGTTATGAAAATTAGACTGCTAAAAGTGATTCAATCCTCTAATAGCTCTGTTCTAATGAAAATCAAGGAGAAGAGCAATTATGAACGTGTATACAAAGTTGATGAGGATATTCAAGACGCAGTTGACTCTATCATTGAGGACATAAAGACATTTGCTACTTCTGTTGTTGTCAACAAGAGCTCTGTTTTTCCTGAGAATCAACAATTCCTGATTGGGGTTACTGATGTCGCACCAAAAACTACAACCAGCTAAGCTCGCAATTTATGTAGAGACTTTAAGCAACGAGTTTGTCTCTTAACCATTGGACTTCTTCTCGGATGCTGCGGTGGAAATTTACAATCATGTTTAAGGAGCAGGTGTTGATGGTGTTATCACAGACTTCCCTTATACATAAGCTAGATACAAACATAAATTGCTCATTGTAAAGAATGTTAATGTTAATGAAATTTTTTTTCTATTTCATCATGCATTGCATGTGCACAGGCGTGAAAGTTTTATACTGAACATTGAGAGAAAACTATTGGCTAATGTACCTATGTTCTAGGACTTCTATAACAGAAAGACGACTAATGAGAATTTGTTATAGCTAGAGAATCTTCTAGATAACAAAGAAAATGAACGAAAGGAAATAAAGCAACGACAACATTTGTTTAGGTGTAAATGTAGTTGGGTTAAACTCTTTAACACCCCCTTTAAGTTGGATCCTCGAAGAAGCGCACAAATCCGAACTTGAGAAGTAGGGTTGTAAACGTGTGTGTGATGAGTGGCTTAGTAAACAAGTCTGCTAATTGATCTTGACTGCAAATGTATCTGAGACTTAGGAACCCTAAGTTCGCCGCATCTTCCACCAAATGAAGGTCAATCTCCAAATGTTTTGTCTGCTCATGGAAGACAGGGTTCTTCGAGATGTGGATCATCACTTGGTTGTTGCAAAATAGAGGTATGGCTTCTTAGTTCTCTATTTGAAAATTCTTCAGTATTTGAACAATCCATTTTAACTCACAGGTAGTTAAAGCTAAACTTCTATATTCTGCTTCCGCAGATGATCTACTGATTGTCATCTGTTTCTTTGTCTTCCAGGAGATAGGCAATTTGTCAAGGAACATGCAAAAACCCAGTCAAAGATCATCGACAGAATTCGTAGCTTGCCCAGTCTGAATCAGAGTAAGTGGTGAGTTGCAGGTTCGAATATGATGCATAGAATAAGCCTTGATTTTGTGTACCTTTAAGATATTTGAGAACGTGTTTTACGACTTCCCAGTGAGGTTATCTTGGTGTTTTCATAAATTGACTCAATTGTTGTGTGATGTAGGTGAGATCTAGTCGCGTGAAGCTCAAGTAGTGTAATTTGCCTATGACTCTCCTGTAGTGTTCCAGATCTTTAAGTGGCTCTCCCTCATTAATGGTAAGTTTTCTGCCTAGAGCTATAGGTGTGATGCATGGCTTATAGTTGAGTAGTTTTGTTTCTTGTAAGATGTCCCTTATAAATTTACTTTGACTGAGAACCATTCCTTCTTCTGATCGTGCTATTTTGATCCCTACGAAGAATTTTACATACCCTAGGTCTTTGATTGTGAATTGCTTGTTTAGGGCCTGCTTGACAAAGTTTAAATGTTCTTCCTTTACGCCAGTGATGAGAATGTCATCCACATAGATAAGGATAGCAGTAAAACTGTTGCCTTGACCTTTTGTGTATAGACAATAATCTAATTCTAATTTATGAAAATCCAATTCCTTTAGTTTCGTAGTCAATTCCTTGTGCCACTGCCTTCCCACCTGTTTAAGTCCATAAATGGACTTTATTAATTTGCAAACTTCTCTAGCCTTTGCTTTCTTGTAACCCTGCGGTGGTGACATGTAGATCTCTTCCTCTATGTGCCCATATAGATAGGCATCGTTTATGCCACATTGTAGAATGGGCCATTTCCTGATTGTAGCTATAGCTAGGAATGTTCTGATTGTCACAATCCTAGCTACAGGGAAGAAGACGTCAGAATAGTCCACAGCTTCTCTGTGGTTAAAACCTTTTGCTACTAACCTTGATTTCAGTTTGTCAACAGTATCGTCTTGGTTGTATTTGATTTTGTATACCCACTTTGATGCCATAACACGCTTCCCTATAGGCAGTTTTGTTAAAACCCAAGTTTGGTTATCTTCTAGGGCTGCTAGTTTTGCATTTATGGAGTCCACCCATTCCTTTGATTCACTTGTTGCCTCATAAGATAAAGGTTTAAAAACAGTAGGCACATTACCTATGAACTCTCTGTAGCTTTCATTATATGCAACATAAAAACTTGATCCTTCATCTTCTTATGTTCCTGCAGGACCAAAAACTTTTAAGATGTTGTTAGCATTTCAAAGGCAGAAGTGAAATGATAAGCCAAGGCTTAGAGGACATAGTCATAAAGGTATTTAGGTGTGGTGTGAGTTCTTTAGCTCCTCCTCACATTGGTATTTGTGATAGGTTCTTGGTTGATGGTAGTGTCAGTTTGTGTCAGTTTGTCTGTGATTTCTGGTGTGTGGTATATACTTTATATGCTTGACGATCTTGGCATGTCATCTTGAGTCACTGTTACTGCATCATCATCTGTTGTGTTATAAGGGAATAGGGGTGCTGGTTTTTGTTCAGGATTTGATGTTTTAGCAAAGGGAAAATTATTTTCATGGAAAGTTATGCCTCTTGAACTGAAATAGTGTTATTTTCAATGTCCATGAGTTGGTAGAATTTGTAGTCGGGTATGTATCCAAGGAAAATACATCTTAGAGATCTAGGGTCCAACTTGGTCCTGTTAGATGTTTTATCTAGGTTAAAACATAGGCATCTGAAAATTTTCAAATGTTCATAGGTTGGTTTTCTTTGATGTAGCCTTTTATATGGTGTTTTCCATTGCAACACTTTGGTTAGGATTCGGTTTAGGAGATACGTGGTTGTGAGAAGGGCTTCTCCCCAAAATTGTTTTGGTAAGTTTGCTGTAAATAGCAAAGCTCTTGTTATTTGTAATAAGTGCTTGTGTTTGATTTCAACTATTCCATTTTGCTGTGGGGTGTATGGACAACTTTTCTGATGTACTATTCCCATTTCTGCAAAGAATTTTTTGCATTCATGGTTTATGAATTCTCTTCCATTGTTTGTCTGTAGTTTCAAAACCTTTGTGCCATATTGTTTTTCAATGGTTTTGATAAATTGTGTTATGGTAGGGTGTGTTCTATCTTTGTGTCTGAGTAAAAATGTCCAAGTGGCTCTAGAGAAGTCATCTACCGTAGTTAGGAAGAATTGTGATCCATCTAGGGTAGGTACCTTGTATGGGCCCCCCATAGATCCATATGTAAGATAGGCTTAATAGTTTGAATTCTATGTTTAGGGAAGGATTTTCGGTGTTGTTCTGCCATAGGGCAGATTTGACAATCGAATAAGTTGTGATTGGAAAATTTGATTTCATTGATATGACTCAATTTTCCCTTAAAAACATGCCGTAATATACCATGCTAGGTATTTAAAGAAACAGAAGCATTAAACACAACATTCTTGGTTCTGTAGAAATCTAGGAGTGGACCTTTCAAAGTTCCTGAGGGTAATAAGCTGTTAGGTTTCAGCTTATACAGTCCACTTCTGGCCTTGATAACTACCATAATATCATTAGTCTGTAGGTCCTGCAGAAAAAGATTAGTAGATATGAAAATAGCAACAATATCAGTATGTGTTATGAGTTTGTTTACAAAGAGTAGATTTTTGGAAAGGTTGAGGATGTGCAGAATTTTAGCAAGGGTAATTTTCTCACCAATTGTGGCTTGACATATGTACTTTACTTGTTTCTTTGTGCCATCTAAGAGTATTATAGGCTGATACATGTTGTTTATTTTATTTTCATAGCAGAAATCTAGATTTTTTGCCATATGTGATGATGCACCTGAATCAACCAACCATATGCATTTAGTTATTGTCAAATCTACATTTAGGTTATTGTCTTGACTGGCATTTACTACTTTATGTCTTTCCACCATTTGCATTATGGAAAACGCTCTATTAACCATAGGCAAGGGTTCCATTAACATGAATTGGTTAACTACATGTTTATAATCTTCATTTAATCCCATAAAAAATTGCACAAGTCTATGAGTGTTTTCTTTGATAGTAAAAGCTTTAGCAGCCTCACAAATGCACGTAGTTGTAAGACTTAGACTAACTAAATCATCCTAGAGTTTTTTAGTTTTTTGTAGTATGCAGAAATGGTGAGGTTATGTTGTTTGAGAGAGCTGATTTTCCTTTCTATTTGATATAGCAGTGGACCATTGGCTTCTCCAAATCTTTCTCTTAGTTCTTCCCAAAGTTCCTTGGTTGTGGAGAATGATAGGATAGCGTCACTTAGCTCCTTGATCATGTAGTTGAGGATCCACGACTTGACCATGGAATATACCCTTTTCCATCTGGTGAGAAGAACAGTGTCTTCTGTTGGTGGTATACATATCCCATCGATCAAGGAAAGTTTGTCTTTAGCACATAGGGCTATCATTATTGATTTGCTACAGGTTAAGTAGTTATTACCATTAAAAGGGGTAGTAACAAAAACAACTCCAGGGTTTTCTGTATTTGTGATGGAGTATTTCTCCAGGTCTGGGTTTTGCGTGGGGTTAGGGTTGCTGGTTTCATTGTTGTAAACCATATTTGGTAGGTAGGGTAAGATGCATCATACCTTTAGCTCTGATGCCATGTAAAGAATGTTAATGTTGATGAAGAAAAATTTTTATTTCATCATGTGTTGAATGTGTACAGGCGTGAAAGTTTTATACTGAACATTGAGAGAAAAATATTGGCTAATGTACCTATGTTTTAGAACTTTTATAACAGAAAGACAACTAATGAGAATTTGTTATAGCCAGTGAATCTTCTAGATAACTATACAAAGAAAATGAATGAAAGGAAATAAAGCAATGACGACGTTTGTTTAGGTGTAAATGTAATTGGCCTAAACTCTTTAGCACCCATGTAACTTATTTATATGTAAACTTCTAGATTCTGTACATATATTAAGAATTTCTCTTCATAGAACCCATCATTGTATCCTTAAAGTTTCCAAGTTGATATTGCACTACCAGAAACAATTTTTTTCATAATACATAAGTGGTCACTGGGCAGAGGTTGTTCAAGGTTACTGAACAAGATTAGCCGTAGGTAGTTTGTAGCTATTGTCTTTGCTTGTTATTGACTGAATGTTGTTGCTCCTACGTATTATAGGGAATCAATGCTCAAACTTGGGCAATAGTACACCAAGTTACATGAGTCCAGTTCAGTCGGCTAGTCTCTTCCAACTAATGCAACCAAGTTCCATGCCACTGTTGAGCCTCCAAACCCTGTGCTAATAGTATCTGATGTTGTCGAGTCAGGAATGAAGGAAAAGAAAATCTGGAAACCTGAGTGATGCATTAACAATGGTAAATGTAGCAATGGATACATATCAAAAATCATTTCTTTTCCTTGTATCCTTCTTCTATGTTTAGTAAAGATAAAAACTTTGGTTTCAATGGATTCTTATAAGTTAATGTGAAGGGATCCAATCTGAAAGGCTGGGCTTGAAGTGTTGGTTATGAGGTGAAGATGATGGTTAGGGAAAACAAATCTAGAAAAATGAACAATAAGAAGAGATCCTTGTAGCTTGGAATAATAGAGAAAACATGTACTCTATATATAATGAGAGCTTTAAGTAATAAAAAGAACAATCTTTAAACATCAAATGGCAATAAAAATCTGGAACAAGCTAAAAAATGCATCAATAATGGTAAATGTAGCGTAGATATAACAACAATGGTAAATGAAGCAATGAATATGCAACAAAAATTGTATCTTTTCCTCAAATCCTTCTTTTATGTGCAATTAAAGCTAAAAACTTTAGTTTCAAAGGAGTCTTCTTGGTTAATGTAAAGGGATCCGACCTTAAAGGTTGAGCGTGAAGTAGTATATATTGAAAAGATAGAAACAACAAATAAATCACAATTTTTAAGTTGGCTGCTTCGGACAAGTGTATCAATTTTCTATTGTGTGCTTCAGTTAAGAGGAGTTGATTGTCCTACTTACTAAGTGTGAAATTCTTCAAAGGGAAAGGGATCAACTGAAAGTAGCACATAATAGAAAAGTGGTGTTTGAAGTAGCTATATTCAGGAATCAACTGTCATTGAGAACAATATCTGCTAGATCTCCTATCCAAGGCCTTCCTTCTCTCCATTGAAATTTAATCCTCAATTTTACATTTGCATCTACCCCCACTACATAGCCCTTGCTTGTATGTATCTCCATTCCCCACCCCCATCAAGGTGTTACCAACCCATCTTTAATTTTCACCTTGTCGCCAATCTTAAATGGCCTAACCCGTTCCATTTCCTAGGCCTTGCACAACCACAACCTCTCTGTAAAGCAAAATGTAACCTGTAATTTCCCATCCTCAATTTGATGTACCATTCAAATGTTGGAATGTTTCACATCTCCCCATTGATCGAATGGTGTTGGAACTGATGCCTTCACACGTACCCAATCCCCAATTAGAAGTTCCTCTTCCTCAGCCAACTCTACTTCTGAGGGATCAAGCATCGAAATTTTGGAGTCCATATGAGAATATATTCTTAACTTCCAATCGACATCAATTGTTGATATAGTTCCAATAGTATCATGACTATGACCTAACCACCCAAACCTTGGCATTTTCACAGAGATTTTAACCTTAACATTTTGTCCAACCACAAGCCTTTTCATTCTTTCAAGATGCGAAGATGTCCCACCCATATTTCTTGCCCCCACAAAACCTTACATAGGTGCTTCCATTCCATTGATCTCCTTCGTACCTTGTACCCTATACAACACATATATTTAATTCAAAGTACTTAGACATAGGTTTCACAAGTTAATAAGTTAGAGCAACTTGAAAGATAGTGTTTATAGTTAAATTTGTTTCGTAAAGTTTAATGCCATTGTCCCATTATTGTATATGTATGTATGTTATGTTTTAGTGTTTTGTTTATTTGTTTTGTTTTTGCTTGAGGACAAGCAAAAGTTGAAGTGTGGGGATGTTGATAGTGGTAGATTGCATAATGTTTTAGTTTGATGTGTGTTTAGTTATTAAATTGAACGATGTTTAGTTAAGATTATGTTAGTTAGTTAAATATTTGTGTTTTGTGGTTTAGAGCACGCGATTAAGCTTAAATTTTATATGATAGAGGTGCCTTGATGTGTTTGCTAGTGTTTCAAGGAAAATATCAAAGAATAAAGAAATTTTAAAGAAGGCCTGGAGCCAAACCCAGGGCCATGATTGTGGCCAATAAGCGACAATCACGACATAACCAAATAGAAGGTGCTACAATCATGACCTGGCCTAAGACAATTGTGACAGAAAGGAAAATCAAGTGCTATGATTGTGGCTGACAAACATAAATAGACTTCTAGATTTAAGTTTTTGAGGGACTTTTTGGACCTAAAAAAGCCTAAGTTAGCCCAAAATAGAAAAGAGTATTAAAAGGATAAAGAATAATCCCTATGGGAGCTCTCCAATATGCCTCTTTTGGGAGAAAGCTCATAAAAAAGGAGAAAAAGAAGAGATAGAAGAGGAGAGAGGAGCTGGCTTCTGTTACTGCTACTTTCCCAAGGCCTCCCAATCCCCTTCCAAATTGTATCTCATTCATCTTTGTGTTCTTTTCTTTGAATGTTGAGATGGATATGAATATGTTGATGTATTAGGGTTTGATCACAATGTTCTAACTTTCTTTAAGGATTTTGACCTGATTTAATGTTAATATAGTTATTTTTGTGTTTAGTCATTTGGGTGTTGTGATTAATTGTTGTAACTCCATGCTTCGGTAACAAATTGAGAGAGTGAATCGAATGCAAAATGATTGGGTTGGGTTAATGAGAGTTAAGCGATCTAATAGACCACATAATTAATCAAATTGGTTATTATACATAGAGAGATCTCGTGAGAGACTCGGTTGTTTTTTTAAAAAGCTTAAGAACTTATTAGGTTTAGAGTTGTTCATAATCAAGAGATTACACGTTCGATATTTAACCTAATTAGGGACTATTAATTAGGGTTTTGATTATAACTTGAGAGAGAGTAATCCTCCTTTTGATAGTCTAGAATCGACACCTCATTAACACATATATGACTAGGTTAGCATTAATGATAGAAAAAAATCCCCCTTTCTCATAATTTGGAACTTCTTGTTGTGTGGTTTCTCATTGTGAATTTGGTATAGCTCAATTTAATTTCTTTTCGTGTAAATTTACAAATTAATTTTTTGCCAATTATCTTCACATGTTTACTTTTCTATCTATGTTTTATTTTCATTTTATAATTCTTATTGCCTTAGATAACTTAAAATTGAATTAGTTCACCACTCCTCGAGAGATTGACACCTCACATAATTCACGCACGACCGGTGCACTTGCAGTATTTTAAGGGCATATAAATTGTAAAACTTGTCCATTACTAAGAGGTATTAGTTCTCCAAATAATTATTTCAATGGAAGATGGTAGAAGGATCTTTAATGGAGCTAGATGTGATGAAGATGTTTGGCTATATTGAAATTTTAGGCCACTTAGGTTTAGTCTTAAACTATGAGCTGAGCATTGATATGGTGTTGTAGTCTCTTAACTCGAGCTTTTTATAACCTTTTATGAACTTCCATGTGAATCAAAATGTTGTTTCATTGTCTAAACTGTTGAATATGCTTAAGACTTCATAGGGAACTCAGCTTTGTTCTTATTGTGTATTCTTCCAGGAGCAAGAAAAAGGGCTCTGAAAAGAAAAATAATAAGAAACATGTTTCCAATATGGAGTTAATGGATACTGAAAGAGGAATTGCCCAACTTATTTTACTACCCTAAAAAAATAAAAAAACTTAGGGAAATTGTTTCTTTAGGTATGTTTATCATTAAGATTAATCTTTTTACTTCTATTCCATATTTTTGGGTATTAGATGCTGGATATAGTTCTCATATTTGAAACAACATGCAGATGTTAACAAGGAGTAGATTGTTGAGGAAAGGCGAAGTAGACTTGCAAATTGGTATTGGAGCAAGAGTTGCTACATTAGTTATAGGAATTCACGGTATAGCCTTGCCTTCTAGACTTAAACTAGAACTATAAATAATTGTTATTATGTTGTAGTTGTTACAAGAAACATTATTTCTATTTCTTATTTAAATTTAAATTCATTTGTCTTTATTTTTAAGAATAAGAGTTATTCTTTTTATAAAGATATGTTTATTATGGATCTAGATTACTTACAAATGGCTTGTATGACCTAGATATTGAAAGGCCAATCTTTAATATAAATAGAAAGAAAAGAAAATTAAATGATCAAAATCTATCTTATTTATGGCATTGCAGGTTAGGTCATATCAACGAAAGTAGAATCATAAAGTTAAATAAAGAAGGATATTTAGATCCTTTTGAATATGAATCATATAAAACTTGTGAATCCTGTCTGTTGGGAAAGATGACCAAACTATCCTTTAGTGGAAAGGAATAACTTGCCAAAAGTTACAATAGCTTTTACATTCAGATGTATGTTGTTGAACCTCAAAATTTTTCTTAGAATTTATTCTATTAAATTGGTAAGCATGAGCAGAAATTTGAATTTTTGAATTTCGAAATTTTTAGAGTTAATTGTGAATATATTTTATTTATATGTGTTTGTATGGATTAAATGGAAATGTTAGAATTAAATTAAGGAGTAAGTAGGGAATAGCTTAAATATGGAAGGGTAAGATTGGAAAGAGTAGAAGTTGTCTTCATAAGAAAAGAAGAGTGCATGAGAGTTGTGTAGAAGTAAGAAATAAAAAGAGAGAAAGTCTAGAAGAAATTAGAAGAAGAGAAGCAGAAAACTGAAACAAAAAAGAAGAAGAAAGAAAGGAAAGGAGAGAGAAGAAGAAAAAAACAATTCAGCTTAGTCTTTTTTAAGTAACCTATATCTACTTTCTTGTTTTAATAGAAGAAGGAAGTAGAGAAAATGTGTTTTATTTACTGAAAATGAAGAGAGAAAGAAAAGGACTAAGAAATCATTTTCTTAGATTTTCAACTAGATGTTTAGTTATTGTGTTGATGGGCTATTTTCCTTACATGTTTGTGTGCTTAAATTTTTGTCTTAGAATCATTGTGAATGTGGGAAAAATGTACAGTGATATGCTATTTGTTATGCTTGAAAGATTTTACTGCATTTGAATTGATAGAAAACATAAAAGTGCAAGAAGCATGAAAGAATGAATACGTTATGAAATGTGTGAGCATCGAAAAACTTGCTTGTGTGGGCAAGAGAGATACCATTTTGTTCGTCACATGTACGTTGATCTAAAGTCTTCTCCTGGCTGCCCGCTTGTGGCATATGAACTTCGAAAAATGAACTCATTTTGTTCATGGTGTAAACTTCGGTTTCGCCATTTCGTTCTATGGGATTTTCTCGAGTCATTATATTTGTGCATTGCATTTTGATTGTTGACCATGGAGCATAATTGAATGCTATGTTTTGATGATTAAATGATTATATGATCCGATTTGAGGATAATGTGATTTGCTAAGATTAAAATGCATATATATGTATATTTATGCTTGATTGTGTGTGTGGCCTATTACTGACAGCTAAAGATGTATTAGCCACTAAGTTTCATAGCTCACTCCATTATTTTTAATTCCTCAGGTGAAGAACAGGCATATCATTAATCCTTGCAAACTCCGGCAAACTCCAAGGGAAAAATTTTATCCTTTTTAACTAAGTTAGTTCGGATACTTTGATAACTTAGAAGCATATCAAGCATGAGCATTCATATTGTATTTTTGGATTATGCTACTGTTTTGTCTCTTAATATGTAATTGAAGTTATGTATAAACACTGCATTTTTGAGAGATGAAACTATGTTTTGTTTGAGTAATGAATGAAATAGTTGGTGAAGTTTCCTTCGTACATGTTCAAGAATTTTCTTTGCTATTAAGTTGACATTTTCGATTGGGAATAAAATTGTGAGTTGTTTGATGGCTTTTGGATAGCTTTTTCTTAAGTAAATTGTAATGATGGGAGTCTGTTATTTTATGAGTCTTATATATATAGGTTGTGTTTGTTGGATTCAGGTCTTTTTGGTTTTTGTGAGATTTTCAATTAGGTAGTAGAGGAATAAGAGGACAGAAATTGTGTCTTGAATTTAATGAATAAATTGTATTGATCTAGGCAAAACTTAATTTTTAATTATTTATTTCTAAAGTCACTCAAGCCCACCCAAGTTCATCATATCTTTGATGCTTTCAACCTTCTTTTCATTGGACCTCTATCAAATCCCCTCGTATTGTAACCACGAATTAAGTTCTGAGACCCGGGCCTAACATCTTTGGTATCAGAGCCCATGGTTTTAGGGATTCCTAGGCTTAGAATATGTGATACTATGGATTATTATGATATGTGATGAATTGTTTGCATTGTTAAATTGATTGATTGTAATGATTGACATGCATATCATTCTTATATGTAGGAAATAAAAAATTATAATGAAAAGTAAGCTAAATAACAATGTTTTCTTGAATAAGTAAAATGCCACCTCGTAGAAGAACACGAAGAGTTTTGCAAGGATTTGCTGCACCTAATTCTCAACCAAGAGAGGAGGGTACTGTAGAGCAGGATAATGAGCCCTTTCGACCATAAATGCCTGAGTCACCTCTTCGTCAGGAGCAAATGCTTGATCATTTTGATCCCATATTGGTCCAAGGCTTTGTTCAGGCTTTTGTCTAAGCCATGGGCCAGATTCCATCAACTTCTACCATAGCCCCAGCTAAGAAAGGAAGGCATTTTGATAAGCTAAGGAATTATGGAGCGGTAGATTTTTATGGGACGACTGATTCAGAAGAAGTTGAAACGTGGATGAGGAAGACGGAAAGAATATTGGAGTGAGGATGATGAGAGGGTAGTGTATGCTGCAAGTCTACTATAGGGAGATGCCTTGCATTGGTGGGAAAGTGTACTGGGGAGTCAGTTAAAACCACCAATATTGACATGGAAGGATTTTCAAGCTGCCTATAAGAAGAAATATCTGTCCGAGGTCTATGTCCAGTAGAAGCAAAGGGAGTTTTTGAGCCTCATTTAGAGAGACATGATGGTGAGTGAATATGAGCGCAGATTTACACAATTATCCTGATATGCAGTTGAGCTAGTGATGAATGAAACGACTAAATATCGAAGGTTTGAAGCGGGAGTACATTTGGCCATTAGAGAAAAGTGGTGGCGTAGAATTTCTATGACTTCCAATAGTTGGTAGAAGCTCCTCTAAGGGTTGAGAACGTGGAAAATATACAGAGTACAGTAAACAGAAAGAGGAAGGGAAGATACCAGCTTAGCAGGAGAGGTGGTGCTCCTATGCTAGGAAGGAGTGCCAAGACTTTCCCTACACTATCTGAGGCTAGGAGCAGTGGAACAAGCAGGCCCAAACCGACGAGAACGATTTTTCTTCAAGCATCAACTGTTGGAGGTAGTAGAAGAGGAGAGGGGGATAAGTCATCCATTCCCAAATATGAGCATTATGGCAAATTCCATAAAGGGGAGTGCTATTGGCTGATTGGAGCTTGTTTTAATTGTAGAGAAAAAGGACACATGGCTAGAGAGTGCCCTCAGTATGATAGATTAGATGCAAACTTCAAAGAGGGCTGAGGTTATGGAAGTTAAGTCTACAACTGAAGTGGGCAGTTCTAGTGGAGCCAAGAAAGTAAATCCTCCAAGAAGATCGAAAGGGCAAGCACCAGCTATAGTATTTGCAATTATAAGGGAGAAAGCAAAAGCAACTCCGGAGGTTGTGACTAGTATGGTTAAGTTATTTAATGATGATATTATTATTTTAATTGATCCAAGGTGTCCACCCACTTGTTTATTTCATCAAGTATGATTATGCTTGGTAGAAATTTGAGTCCATTAGATAACCCTTTGATGGTTAGTATCCTAATCGGTCAGTTTATCATTATTAGTCAAGTTTATAGAGATTGTGAAATATACATTAGTGGAGCAATATTAGTGGTGGATTTAATGTCACTGAAGATGAAGGGGTTAGATATGATTTTGGGCATGGATACCTTAGAAAAATATAATGCCAATTTGAATTGCAAACAAAAGACAATAGAGTTTGAGCTTGACTAAGGTAAAAAAGTGGTGTTTATGGGGGACAGGAAGGCAAGCCTGCCTAGAACTATTTTAGCTCTAACAACAGAGAAAATAATGAGGAAAGGTTGTGAGACATTCTTAGCATTATGTGGTAGACACTAAGGTGGATGGAGGAAAATTAGAAGACATTATTATGGTTAGGAAATTTCCCTATGTCTTTCCAGAGGAGTTACTAGGACTACCACTGCCTAGAAAGATTGAGTTCACTATAGAGTTTCTTTCAGGTACTACACTAGTATCAGTTCCACCTTATAGAATGGCTCTGGTAGAATTGAAGGAGCTTAAAGAGTAGTTAGAAGAGTTATCAAAAAAAGGTTTTATTTAGCCTAACTCTTCACCCTAGGGAGTTTTGGTTCTTTTTCTGAAAAAAACGATGGATCCTTAAGGAAGTGCGTGGATTATAAAAAGCTCAATCATGTTACTATCAAGCATAGATATCCTCTCCCACGCATACATGATTTGTTTGATCAACTATAAGGAGCAAAAGTCTTCTCTAAGATAGACTTAAGATCGAGTTATCATCAATTGAGAATAAAGGAGTCTGACGTGTCAAAGACTGCTTTCAGAACACAATATGGGCATTTTGAGTTCTTAGTTATGCCCTTTGGATTAACTAATTCCCCTGAGGCTTTCATGGACCTGACAAATATTCTTCATGGACCTAATAAATAGAGTCTTCAAGCTTTTACTAGACCAATTTATCATTGTCTTTATTGATGATATATTGGTTTATTCCACGAGGGATAAAAAGCATAAAGAGCATTTAAGGATTGCCTTGGAAATATTGAAGAAGAAAGAGTTGTATGTAGTAGAAGTGAGGAGTTTCTTAGGATTAGCTAGTTATTACAGATGATTTGTAGAAGGCTTTTCTGTGATAGCAGCCCCATTTACCAAATTGACAAGGAAGAGTCAGAAGTTTGTATGGACAGAAGAATGTTAGAGGAGCTTTGAGGAATTAAAGAATAGGCTCACAACTGCACCAATTTTGACCTTACCATCTAGTAGTGATGGGTAACAGTATATAGCAACGCCTCGAGGAAAGGATTGGGGTGTGTGTCGATGCAAGGAGATAAAGTGATTGCTTATGCTTTCAGGTAATACCCTATGAGATGAATTATCCCACACGTGACTTGGAGTTGGCTACCATAATCTTTGCATTGAAAATATAAAGACATTACTTATATGGGGTCACGACCAAGGTATTTACAGACCATAAGAGTCTGAAATATTTGATGAGCCAAAAAGAGTTAAATTTGCGGCAACGATGGTGGCTAGAATTATTGAAGGATTATGACTTAATGATAGACTACCACTCGAGGAAAGAGCGGATGCATTGAGTAGGAAATCTACTGTGGCACATGTGAAGATAGTATATCTTCCATTGCTGATGGAATTAACCAAACTTAAGGTGACATTGAGGCAAGCCGAATTCGGTAGTATATTGGCTAATTTAGAATAAAGCCAGTGTTAAGTGAGAAGATTAAAGAATTGTAGGAATAAGATGATTACTTGAGTAAGCTTAGAGAAGAAATTAAAAATGGAAGCCCTCAGAAATAAAGGTAATAGAAGATGGATTGATGGTGGTAGGCAATAAATTATGTGTTCCGGATATGCAAGAGTTAAAGGATGAAATTCTTGATGAGATATATAATGCTCCATATGCAATACATCTGGGGAGTACAATAATATATAGATATTTAAAAGAACACTTATGGTGGAGGGGAATAAAGAAAGATGTTGTAGAGAATTCTGGAAAATGCTTGGTGTGTCAACAAGTTAAAGTAGAACATCCAGCGCCCGTTGGTAAGCTTAAGCTTTTAACCATCCCGGAATGGAAGTGGGAAAAGATTACAATGGATTTCTTGATGGGGTTACCAAGGACCAGTAAGAAGCATGACGCAATATGGGTGATTGCTGATAGGTTAACTAAGACAACACATTTCTTGTCGATTAAGCAAACTGATTCTTTGAATACTTTGGCCAAGAAATACATAGACAAAATAATCAGACTTTATGGAATTTCAAGTTCTATAGTCTCAGATAGAGATCCCAGATTCACATCCTGATTATGGGAAAGTTTACAAGAGGCTTTAGGAACCAAGTTGTATTTTAGCACAGCTTTCCATCTGTAAACTGATGGCCAATCAGAGAAGACAATAAGGACGTTGGAAGCAATGTTAAAAGCATGCGTTATGGACTTCAAAGGTCTATGGGATGATCAGTTGCCTTTAATTGAGTTTGCTTACAACAATTCCTATCACTCAGGAATTCAAATAGCACCTTATGAAGATTTGTATCGTAGGAGGTGTAGAACTCCTATTTGTTGGGATGAGGAAGGTGAAAGGAGACTTTTAGGACCTGATTTGGTACAAGATACGGTTGACAAGATTAAATTGGTGAAACAGAGACTCAATGCAACTCAAGACAAGATGAAGAGCTATATAAACGGATATAAGAAGGAGATGGAATATGAAATTGGAGACAAAGTATTTCTTAGAGATTTATCATAGAAAGGAGTCTTAAGATTTGGTAGAAAGGGTAAGCTTAGTCCAAGATACATAGGCCCTTATGAGATTATCAAGAAGATTAGGCCTCTCGCCTACAAGTTAGCTCTGTCGCCAAAATTATCCAAGATTCATAATGTTTTTCACGTATCAATGTTGAGAAGATATAGATCAGATCCTTCACACATAGCCCAACTTTCAAAGATTCAATTAATGGAGGATTTCACATATGAAGAACAACCAGTAGTGATTCTAGATTCAAAGGAAAAGGTCTTGAGAAGCAAAACTTTGAAGCTAGTTAAAGTCTTATGGAAGAACCATGCAAAAGGAAAAGCAACATGGGAGCCCCTTGGAAGACATAAAAGAAAAGTGTCCACACCTAATTGTAGACTCAAGTAAGAATTTATAGGACGAAATTCTATGGGAGGAAGGGGGTGGAGAAATGTTGGACCCCAAAATTTTTCTTAGAATTTATTCTATTAAATTAGCAAACCTGAGCAGAAATTTGAATTTTTAAATTTAGAAAATTTTGGAGTTATTTATGAATATATTTTATTTATATGTGTTTGCATGGATGAAATGAAAATGTTAGAATTAAGTTAAGGAGTAAGTAGGCAATAGTTTAAATATGGAAGGGTAAGATTGGAAAGAGTAGAAGTTGTCCTAAAATTCATAAGAAAGATGAGTGCATGAGAGTCGTGTAGAAGTAAGAAAGAAAAAGAGAGAAAGTCTAGAAGAAACTAGAAGAAGAGAAGCAGAAAACCGAAACAGAAAAGAAGAAGAAGGAAAGAAAGAAAAGGAGAAAGAGAAGAAGGAAAAAATGATTCAGCTAAGTTTTTTTAAAGTAAACTATATCTACTTTTCTTGTTTTGATAGAAGAAGGAAGTAGAGAAAATATGTTTTACATGTTGAAAATGAAGAGAGAAAGAAGAGAACTAAGAAATCCATTTTCTTAGATTTTCATAGATTTTCAACTAGATGTTTAGTTATTTTAGCTTAGATAAACCAAGAGTAGAATAAGTCTAAGCTTATTTTTTGATATTATAGCTTTATGGAAGTTTTAGTCATACAGTACTTTGAATGAAAATTTGTTTGTTTGAAGGGAATAAAGAAAATTGAAGGAAAGAGCAAGAGGAGAGACAAACTTGAGTTTGGAGCTATCATTAAATAGGCGGGTACTATGTATATGGTTATTGTGTTATGGACTATTTTCCTTACCTGAAATGATTGTTTTAGAATCATTGTGAATGTGGGTAAAATGTACTGTGATATGTTATTTGTTATGCTTGAAATATTTTACTGCATTTTGAATTGTTGAGAAACAGAAAAGTGCAAGAAGCATGAAAGAATGAATATGTTATGAAATGTGTGAGCATCGAAAAACTTGCTTGTATGGGCAAGAGAGATACCATTTCGTTTGTTGGATTTGGGTCTTTTGGTTTTTGTGAGAATGTAAATTAGGCAGTAGAGGAATAAGGGGACAGAAATTGTGTCCTACCTTTAATGAATAAACTATATTTATTTAGGAAGAATTTGACAAAATTATCTCCATAAAATTTGTATCTCATTCTTTTAGCTTTCTAAGGGTATAAAGTTTGTAATTTTTAAACTTCAAACGAAAAAGATATAGCTTTTACAAGATAGCACCACTGGTGTGGGTAAAGGCTGCAGCACTATTTTCTGGCAGAAAATTGTGTTCTGTTTTTAAACTATTAAACTGTGTTGATATAGGGCAAATTATACAAACTTGTCTTAATAAAAGTTGTAGCTTATTCTTTTAGCTTTCTAACAACATAAAATTAAAAATTTTTGAATATCGGAATTGAAAGTTATGAAGATTAGAAGTGGGAGTGGCGAAGTCAGAATTGTATGATTGTGTACAAGTATAATATATAGCAACCACCGCACTATTCATGCAATTGCACGATCGTGCAAAAGCCGCATTGTTCATGGAATTGCACGATCGTGCTTGAGCACAATCATGCAAAAGCTGGTTTTTCCTACCGTGCATCGTAAAAATGCACACTTGGGCATCTTCTGTGCACGGCTGTGCACAATTTGTTTATGTATTTCTAAAGTCACCCAAGCCCACCCAAGTTCTTCATCACATCTTTGATGCTTTCAACCTTCTTTTCATTTGACCTCCAGTAAATCCCCTCGTATTTTAACCATGAAATAAGTTTCGAGACCCAGGCCTAACATATGCAGCCTTATGTCTACTTGTGCTACAGTTGGTTTCTTGTATTTCATTACATTCACAAATGATCATTCCAGATATAGATATGTGTACTTAATTAAAAAAAAAGTTCGAATCATTTGAAAAAAAATTATATTTAAGGTTTAGAAACAAAGTGGTAAAAGTATTAAGACATTTAAATCAAATAGAGGTGGTGAATACCTGAACCACAAATTTATAGGTTACTCCAAAGAGAACAAGATTCTCTCATAATGGACTCCTTATAGATTTCCATAACTTAATGGAGTATCTAAGAGGAGAAATTGTATTTTGCTAGATATGTTAAGTTCTATGATGATTTGTACATTCCTTCCTGCCTCCTTTTTGAGATATGTCCTTGAAACTATTGCTTAATTTCTAAATAAAGTTGCATCCAAATTAGTTGACAAGACATCATAAGAGTTATAGACTGGTAGCTAACTAAGGTTGTCACACTTAAAGATTTGAGGATGTGATGCTTATGTGAAGCATGCAATATCTAATAAGCTTTAAGATAAATCAAATAAATGCAATTTTGTGAGGTATCCAAAAGAGAGTATCAGATATCAATTTTACTATCCTCTTGAGGAAAAGGTGTTTGCCTTAAGATATGCTACATTCCTAAAAAGAGAATTTATTCTCAAAGAAAGTAGTGGGAGTGAGATAGAACTTAAAGAAATTCAAGAGTCACAAATTCACATCCAGATGGAACAAGAACCTTAAGTTGGTACATCTGATATACAACTGAGGGTTTAAGAGACACATAGTTCGTGATATATTAGTAGGATATGTTATCCCCTCACTAGATTAGATCTACATATTAAAAAGGGGAAGGACAATGTATCGCTCATAAATGATGAACCTACTACTTTTAAAGGAGCAATTTCTAACGTTGTTTCTTTCAAATGATATGAATCTATGAGATCTGAAATGAAATCCATATACACTAACAAAGTATGAACTTTTTTGGATGCACCTAAAGGTATTGCACCTATTGGATGCATATGGGTGTTTAAGAGAAAAAAGTAACATGGATGGTAATGTACATACGTACAAAGCAAGTTTAATCGAAAAAGTTACAAAAAAACAAAGAGTTGATTTGATGAAACCTTTTCACCCGTAACTATGCTTAAATCCATAAGGATCTTATTGGTTATAATCATATATCATGATTATGAAAACGCAACATTTCTCAATGGGAATTTGCTTGAGGATGTGTATATGACACAACTTGAGGATTTTCAATCCAATAGATTTCCTAATGAAGTATGTAAGTTGCAAAAGTCTATGTATAAAGTTAAGAAACCGTCATGAAGTTAGAGCATCTGTTTTGATGAGATAATCAAAGAGATTTATTTTATCAAAAATGTGGATAAACCATGTGTCTGTAAGAAGGGTAGTAAGAGTGCAATCATTTTCCTAGTACTATATGTGGATAACATATTGCTGATTGGAAATGACATATTAATGCTCCAGTCTGTAAAGATTTGATTATCTAAAAACTTCTTTATGAAGATATAGGGGAAGAAGCCTATATTTTAGGAATAAAGATATATAGAGATAAATCAAAGAGCTTGCATGGCTTATCCTAATCCACGTATATAGATAAAGTGCTAAAGAGGTTTAGCATGGAGAATTTTGAGAGAGGATTCTTTCCTATATCACATGAGATTTCTCTCTCATAAGGTATGTGTTCTCAGACATATGAAGAGAGATATAAAATGTACTAAGTTTTATATGCTTCAGCAACTGAATCATTCATGTATGTGATGCTATGTACTAAATAAGATGTCTCTTATGCGTTGATGTCATTGGATGACTGTGAAAAACATCTTAAATTACTTAAGAAGGACTAAAGAAGTTTTCTTGGTCTATGGAGGAGCTGAACTGAGAGTTTAGGGCATTCAGATGCTAGTTTTCTGTTAGCTCCAAATGATAGTAGTTCGCAGCCAGGATACATCTTCACTTTGAATTATGATGTAGTAAGTTGTAAGAGTTCTAAACAACCAATCATTATAGATTCTAAGATGAAGGCAAAGTACATTTCACTGTCAAAGGTGGCAAAAGAAGTGGTTTGGATCAAAAAGCTCATCACTAAACTTGGAGTGGTTCCTAGCGTTGTTGAGCTATAGTATTGTATTGTGACAACAATTGTGTCATTATACAAGCAAAGAAACCAAGGTCTCATCAACAGTTTAAACATGTAGTCCAAGTTGATCAAGGAGATAGTAGAGCGAAAAAGACATAACGTTGAGTGAGTTCCCATTGAAGAGAATCTTGCAGATCTTCTTAACAAGCCATTATCTCATAAAAGACATGATTGGCATAAGGAAGGATATGGTATTAAATATGTAGGCGATTGACTTTAGTGCAAATGAGAGATTGTTATTTTATACCCTTTTAGCCGTTCGTTTGGTTGTGATTTTATTTTTTTAATTATTATTTAATTAATAAATGCAAATTTTATCTTTATGTATTATGTTAGCTATATTTAATGTTTTAATATTAAAGGTAAAATCCCTGGAATAAATATTGTGGAATTAAAATTACGATGACATCATAATTATGAGATTCAATTTACATTTATATATTATTCCTAAATTGTTCCTAGTTATAGATTCATTATGACGTGATATTGATGAAATAGTAAAACTAACACATCTTGCACTTATAAAGAAAGTAATTGATCTCATAAATTAAAGTATGATGATACTTCAAATAATGTATGGATGTCTATTATAGAATAAGTTCACTGAATTGACCCAATTATGACGATCCCAAATGAAATATATCTTATGTTTCTATGGATATCCTCATTATGATGATTGTATAATTGATCCTTAGACTTGAAATTATCAAGATATCACATGTGAGAATTACTATATTTTTATACTACTTATGACTTGTCGTATCTAGGGTAGCTCGGACAGTAGTACTTGGATACAGTATAAACCATATAGAGATCATTGAGTAAGTCAGTAAAGCATTATTTACTTTAAATTAATCAGAGAGAATGTTCTATTATTCTTAATTAGTAGTGGTTTAAGGAATTGTCTCACCGAAATGAATTGACATTTGAAAAGGTATTTTTAGTTGCGAATTATAAATCAATTACTAATTAGCAAGAACGAACATGATTGGATTCAAAAGAGTAGACACTACATCCATACCCTATCCAACCGGAAGATTAGATGACGAAATGATTAAATTATACATCATAACCATGCATGGACAGGTTAAATTAAACTACTTTGACATTCCTGATATTTTGATTGTCATGATATGTTGTTAGAGGCTAAATTCTCAGTCTGTGATTAAAAAATATTTCTATCCGTGAAGTGGGAGAAAATAGAGAGGAATGGCTGGATGTAGGACACCCAGTCGTCAGATTTGGCGGGGTGCAAACCAACCCATCACAGTGGTTGGCGGGGTGGAACACGTGGACCGACATGTCCACCCCACTATGCAGGATGGTGGGATGGAACCACGTGAAAAAACGACGTGGCCATCCCGCCAACCAGGTTGGCGGGATGGGGGGCCACCCCGCCATTGGGGTGCAGCCTTTTCTACACCCCCTGCAGAGAGTCAGCAATAATGCTGGCTCTTGGAGGGAGGTAAGCCACCCCGCCATTCACAATGGCGGGGTGGTTAGGAGCCAGCATTATTGCTGGCTCTCTCTACTGCCTTATATAAGGCAGAAGCACCGAAGAGCAACATTTTATTTAGGCTCTTCGGTGCTTCTTCATCCTTTGCTTCGTGGTTTTTCATTTTGCAGCTAGTGTTGCTTCCTCTTTTGCTTGGTGTTGCTGTGGTTTTACTAGTTTATCAGCGAATCAACTAGCATTTTTTGCTCTTCTTCAACAGCAAGTCTACCAACATTCTTTACTCTTCTTCAAGGTTTATTATTTCACAATCTATGTTTTTTAATTTGTAATGCTAATTTTTAGTAAATATGTTATTTTTATATTAGATATTTGTGATATTTTTGCATTTGATATTTGATATTTTATTGTTAAACGACTACACAATTATTTGTAGATTAATTAGTTGGGATCGATATATCACTCATTTTAAATAATATATTAAGTTACAAATCATG